>JAYXIM010032130.1:0-183381 GCA_037575425.1 Anastrepha fraterculus
AGAAAGTTTTTCCTAATAGGGTTGGCCCCCCGGCAGGCAATGGCAAACCTCTGAGTGTATTTCTGTCATGAAAAATCTCCTAAGAAAAATATTTTGCGTTCGGAGTCGGCTTAAAACTGTAGGTCCCTGCAAACCTAATAGAAGTGTATTATTATTTATTTATTTTTTAAATCATCATTCAATTCATGTTTGTATTTTGGTTTTTTAATAATAAATATTTTGAAAGAAAATGCATATAACGTCGCATACGATGATGCTAGTGTTCTTATACTCATATATCAAAACATCTCTGAATAAACTAAACTAGGTTATTGGTTTACGTAGGATTAACACCTTTTTGAGTTAAAGTGTTATCTTCGTAAGTTTCCAAAACGTCAGCCAAATGCTCATTATCTCTGGGTTTCTTGAATTGCCGTTTCTTGCTAGTTGCTTTCTTTCTCTTTGGCACTGGTTTCTTTGGTCCATGGTCTTGCATTGAACGAATACCTGCAATCAAAATTTTATAGATATAATAACAACAACATACTTTAGATATGAAGTCACCTTGTTTTTCAAGATATTCATCAATTTTCGCGTCATCCATGGCGTCTACAGTCGCCGAACGCCACAGCTTTTGAAATTCTTCATCCACCTGTGAAGATAATCTGTAATTTAATTTGTACAAAAAAATGAGGATTTCAACTAAAAAATACCATGAAGTTCGCTGTCCTATCGTTGTAAAATAGTATCTTTTTTTTGTCGATCGGTCGAACTATGAATATTATTTCCGAAGCACGATTTTTGAGTACTTTTTCACAGTGAGGCAAAGATTCCTGTACATCGTCTAGCAGTACTCCACCTAAGCCTTTCAGATCGTGTTGCTTCAGAAGGCGCAGTAAACTTTTTCCATCCTTAATTTTATACACAGGTTTGAAACTGAAACGTTGGCCATCCGGCGTCGCCTCGATTTTTGGATTATTTGTGAGTGCTTCGGAGGCTAGCCACTATAATTAAAAGACTAAGTATCATTCTCAAATTTAGTAGCCGATTTTAGCTGCGTACATTTTTTACAGATTGCCCAATATCCAACTGATTCGTTTCATCCAAAATTTCCTCAATGGTCAGAGGATGATCATCTCCGTCTTGGTGCCGTGTGCGCATGTGTTTAACAATTTTAGCTAGTACTCCAAACCGATATTGCGAACTCCCCGACATGGTTTTATACCTAAATCATTTGAAGTATTTATACGTGCACTATAAAATTAGACCAAGGAAATACTGGTGCTATATGACTTACGTGCTCGAATCCAATTTAGGTGCACTGGGCGGCCGCATTTTCCTTTTAGCGTCATCTTTAGGTAAGGCTGGTGGGGCCTCAGCTTTTGGCTTCTTCTCCACTCTGGTTTTAGAAGGCTTTGTTAATCGGAAATGGTAGTAGGTATGTATATTGATATACTAACGTTGGAGTGGCCATGGCCCGTTTTTTGAACGCCTCGCGTTCTCTCAGCAGAGCTGGATCCATAATTTCGGGTTAGAATATGCGTAGAAATTAATAAAATCCGTTCACACAAATCAACACAACTATGTTTTTATTCACGAGTCAACAAATACAATTTCCGCAATGCTGCTTCTTTTACATCATTTGTTCACTATAACATGGCACATCTCTTCTTCTTCGTTGCAATGCGTATTCACCAATTTATATGAACATTCTCACCACAATTTAGAGAATACAGAAAGTGGCCACGGTGGACAGAATATAGAAGGTGGTGCCTTCTCAAAAGTGCTTATTTATTCTCTCGATTTTGACAGCCGATGTTAGTACTGGATTTAAACAAACATTTGTTTATGAGTTATTTTTGTAATTGAATTTGTGTGCAAATAGATGGACGTGCAGACATATGTGTAAAAGATTTATATAGAAAAAATCCTAGACTCTCCACTCATTTTCGCTTATTCTTTCTCTTCCACTTCCTCTTATTTTTATTTTCTGTACTGAAGTTACAGCACTTGTGAAAGAGCAATCGTGTATCACTCTTGCATTCGCAAGAAAAGCCACTTGAGTGCGCGCAGCAAATATAGAGATATGGCATCTTACATTCAATTCCTTCTAAGTTCTTAGAATATCACAAATTATGTCAGATTTATAATCAAAAGGAGAATAGCAAAACGGGTCGGAGGAGAGGAAAAGTACAGGGGAATCGAGGAATCTTGTGCTCCTGAGATAAGGTAGAGTTTTTGCAAATTTAAGTTGGTTTTTAGCGCTAGTTAAAAAAAATTGCTAGACAGGTGCGTGATGCGTTGTTTACATTTGTTCTTTTGTTTTATTTGAAGATAAATTAAAAAAATTGCATTGTGCAAATTACAAAAAAAACAAAAACAGCACTTTCTGAAGGGGTAATATAATAATTGAAAGTTTCGAATCTCGATGAAATACCAAAATGAAGAAAAAGTTTTTTCTACTAGCGGTCGCCCCTTGGCAGGCAATGGCAAACCTCCGAGTGTACGAACGCTTTGTCCTCTTATTACTTATTATAAAATGTAATATAGAATATTCCAATCGCATTGCTGCCATAATTTTTTCAACCTCAGTAAACGTCGCAGAACTTAATCGCTCAGGCACAATATTTTATAAGAGCGTATAATTGCAACCGCTGTTAGTTCTGCCTTCTCCAAACTGGATAAAGAGGCAAAGCGAATGGGTCTGGTGGTGAACGAGGACAAAACGAAGCACCTCCTGTCTTCAAACAAACAGTCGGCGCACTCGCGTATCGGCACCCTTGTCACTGTTGACAGTTATAATTTCGAGGTTGTAAAAAACTTCGTTTATCTAGGAACCAACATTAACACCGATAACAATGTCAGCCTTGAAATCCAACGTAGAATCTCTCTTGCCAACAAGTGCTACTTTGGACTAAGAAGGCAACACTCTACAAGACTCTCATCATGCCCGTCCTAACGTATGGCGCAGAAGCTTGGACGATGACAACATCCGATGAAGCGACGCTTGGAGTGTTCGAGAGAAAGATTCTGGGTAAGACTTTTGGACCTTTTTGGAATATCGCAGACGATGGAACGATGAGCTGTATGAGCTTTACGACGACATAGACATAGCGGAGCGAATAAAGACCCAGCGGCTGCGTTGGCTGGGTCATGTCATTCGAATGGATACAAACGCTCTGGCTTTGAAAGTATTCGATGCGGTACCAGCTGGTGGTAGCAGAGAAAGAGGAAGACCTCCTCTGCGTTGGAAAGATCAGGTGGAGAAGGACTTGACTTCACTTGGTGTGTCCAATTGGCGCCGGTTAGCACGAGAAAGAAACGACTGGCGCGCTTTGTTAAACTCGGCCAAAATCGCGTAAGCGGCCAATTAAGAAGAAGAAACGTCGCAGACGGATTTCCTCCAACTGTTTATTATTAGCAGCCAATTGCGCAATTAAATTAGATATTCCTTCTCCTTGTATTTTTTTCATATCGTTAATAATAATTAAAGAAACCAAAAACACCGAAATATTCCACCAAAATAATTTCTATGAAGAAAAACCCCTCAAAGTGGTATTGACAGCTGATTGTCAATTTTGCAGGTAATCTGCCATATGTGAACGGATAAATTAATTTGGTGGATTTATAGGTGATTAATGCATATGTGAACGTTTACATCGATCACTGTGAATATTTTTGAAAGCAATTTAAAAAAACCTATTGTTAATGAACGAAAACTGTACATCAGCTGAGATTTGTTTACTATTTTAACAAACCGTTATTCAGCTCTGAGCGAATTTGGCAGAATCAGCTGATGAGGTGACGTCACTTCGGATGTGCTTACAAAAAAAAAACAGAGATTGTGCTGCTGATATACGAAAAAAATCAACCAATGGCACTTCGTTACCATCTGAACAACCACTGATTGAATAAGTGTGTGTATACATGTTAGATGATCGTGAACAATTCGGCTTTCACGTCACTTGAGAGACACGGCAGCCGAAGTTCTTCTCACAATTTTCTTTTTCATTAGAGTTAATGACCAAACCTTGTAAATCTATAATCTTTGTGATGAAACGATATGCATAAACACAAGGCGTATCTACACTACAGCCGATTTCCTCTTCTTTCTGTTCGATAGAGTCCACAGCGCTGGTGTTTGCCAATGAGATGAGCATATTTATCTTTATAATTGCTCGTTGATTTAATATCAGCCTCAGTGGTAGTTGGTTGTTGGATGGGAGCACGGGCCAGTGTTTCTTTTTCACTTTCAGATGATCGATGCCCTTGAAGATAGATGAAGTCTTGTTGGAAGAAATGCCGTGACTTCATAAGCTGTGCTTGTTATCTGTGCAATTTTAGCAATCGGTGGTGTAAAATTGATAACAAGTTCCTGGTCATTCATATTTAATTTCTTCTTATCAAACACAAGTGCTAGCCACTCTCTGTTTTGCATGTCGCTTTCGCTTTCAAAATATTTAAAGATTCAAGATGGCTATACGGTGACATTTGCAAACAAGAAAAATTTGACTGTCGCTATGTGACAATGCCAACTTCTCCTACTGGCCAATGAAATTATCGAGACGCCAAATGCGCCGTAACACAGCACCTACACCCGGAACCACACACAGCCTGCCACCATCACATCAGATTCGACATGTAGATTAACGAGTGCACACGCCCTTGCACAGTTTGGTTCGCCACAGAATCTGGGAAACACCAGCAGCCCCCAGTTGTCTGTACATCTTTGACCAGGCACAAAATATCTGTCGACTCTTCTCTTGCAAACTAAGTCAATTTCTCGCACTAAACGTTGGACTCCGTCGACCAATCCGTTGGGCATTCTGTACAGCTAGAATACTACACTAATTGGAGCATACCACACCATTACGGGATAATAGTGGCACTCAGACATGAATGCATTTCAGACCCCACCACCCGTTTCCGCAGCGTATGCTCTTACGTCACCGCCTCAATCATTTCAATTACCGCCGTCAATGAAGTTAATAAATTCACTCACATCTTGAAGGATTTTCCTGAACTACTAAGTAATTTGTCAAACCGTACGTGAGCCAAACACTCAGCTAGACACCACATTCCGACCCCTGAACCACCGTGAGCACAGCGCGTCCGTCAATTGTGTCCTGTACGTTTGCAAACGGACAAACTTTAGTTCCAGCTGATGGTCGAACTCTGTCAAGTCAGAGCATCAGAGCGCCCACTCGCTCGTGAAATATGGCCACAAATAAAGTTGGTGACTCTAGATCATACTGGGTTTACCGAAGCCTCAATGACCAAACTATACCAGACTGATATCCTACAAGACTATTCAGCAGCGCTGGAGGGCAAGCGGATCTTTACCACAACTCCACGTCTTCGTCGAGCGTTTCACCACATCCCAGTAGCAGAGGAAGAAAGTCTTAAAATCGCCTTAATCACCCCGTTAAGCATATATGGACAAGTCAGTATAAGACCTCGCATTATTTGGTTCCAGTTGGAAGTGTTGAAAGCCTTCCTAATGTCCAGCGTAATAATGATTTTTGCTTCGAATACCTTATCCATCTTTTCGCTTTTATCGATTATTGTGTTGTCGAAGTCACCTTGTTTGATTACCTTACTCAGATAACTTTTTCCATTTCCCTCTAGTGTCTAAGAGGCAGATGGGCGATATGAGTCTGATATTGCGGGTGGCTTTCTGGACTTCGGAGCTTCCCATGCCTTGAAAAATATACCTTGTTCCAGACACTTATTTATGGTGCGCGCAAACATCTGCGTTTTTTCGCTCATAGCTGTGTTTTAGTACTTTGTATGGTACTTAGTTCGGGCCTGAAGCTTTGTTGTCTCCAAAATCTTGTCTAATGTGTACGACTTCCTCTACGGTCCCTTTTAGGACGTTAGCATTGTTTTGAAAGGAGATGGACTGATATGGAAAGAGCACAATTATAGTTTTGCTTAGCTGCTCTGGTCATTTTTCTGTTGAATATAAGTGGCTACCATACGGTAAGCCCCATCCCTCCTTTGCATTCCTTAAACAGTGCCTTAACAATTTAAATACATTTCTGCGTCGTTTATTTCCAGTTGGCGGTCTTTTTCGCTGATAACAAAAAGTGTAAAGGGTGGTTAGTTGAACACAAACACATGTCAAAGCAAGCATCTGGAGAAAAAGAAACAGCATAATTCGTTTTCACGCTTCATTTTGCACCTATATTTTTCAAAAACATGTTCAAGGAATTTTAAACAAACGGTGTGGAGCTCAACTACAGCAGTTCAAGACCAGAGAATTAGTGATAAAAATTGAAGAAAAAATGTTGGCGATTTCTTTAAAGATATTTTAACCATGTCCAGAATGGTCCTACTGACTGTTACTGTGCTGGTGTGATTGAGTACCAGAGATGAGGAAAGGAACAAAGAATTAAAATCTATAGAAGAATTGAAGACAAAGCCCCATCGTGGAGCTGGGGCAAGGGAAATCCGTGAGTTACAATAATAACAGCAGTTTTCAGTGTTTTAAAAATCCTGCTAAGCGTTGCAGACGTGAACTAATCGAATAACATGAAAATAAGTTTTTTCGTTTTAAATATCGCATTGCTTAAAACCAAAAAAAAAAGAAAACAATGTGTTTGGAACCTCCATGATTCGACCAACATGCCTTCATTTTCCAGAGACTGGCAGTAATTTTAATATTTAATAAGTTTATAATAATTATGGGTATACATTTAAATGCAAAGTGCATTCAGAATGCAAAACAAGGCTACAATCATTTAATTAATTTCGCACTGCTGAATTTTTAAATACTTGCATTACATATATACATACATATACATATGCATATGCCCTATACAAAAACATCCTTTCGAAACGAAATTCTTCTAGTTGCCCCCGATAACTTGAGAAGATTACACAATGGATAGATTGGAGGCATTGTCATTTCGTATATTTCCTTCTGATCCAGCAACCGGTCAAATAGGATCCTTGCAGTATAATGTGTGGCTAGCACAGTTATTTGGCGTTCCTATTGTGGGCTTGAAAGCGGAGTCACCTTCAATGAGGGCCGCACTTGTAGTGTATGGATTCCTAGCTACTTTAGTTGTGACATTCCTTTACACGGGGTTCGAGATATACGATCTGATTTTATGCTGGCCCAATCTGGATAGCCTTACGCAAAATATCTGTTTGTCATTGACCCACGTGGCTGGAGCAATAAAGGTGAATATTAAACAAATTTAATGAATAAATATTAATCGCAAATATTTTAGGTTGTTAATATTATTTATCGCCTCGACGATATCGCAATTGTGGTGCGAAAGATAGAGTATGCGGCAAAGACTTATGTAATTTCGAAGAATCAGGTTAAGCGACTCGTCAAAATTCATATCGAAATTCCTAATTCATGAATACTTTTATAGTTAAAGGCATTTCTTCGTGGTGAATTTAAGAACAAGATCCCTTTAACAATTTATGCCTCGCTGGTCGGGTTTACTGCTGTTTTAGGCATTATCTATTTGTTTTACAGTAAGTCTTTTTTACATGGAAAATTTATCATGAGCCAATAATTTATTGTATCTTAATCAACATCCGAACAGATCCTAAAGAAGTAGCTGGCCGAATATTTCCATATCGTGTCAAATTGCCTGATTGGATGCCATTTGGTATGCAACTGGTCTATATGGGCCTAAGTGTGCTGGTTGTTGCACTGCAAATCGTCGCAGTCGACTATCTGAATGTTACTATGATTAATCAGATTCGATGCCAGCTGAATATACTGAATTTGGCTTTCGATGAGTTTAAGCTGGGATTTGAAGGAGAAGAGGGAACTATTGACTCTAGGGAAATCAACCCTGAAAATAAGTTACGAGCTATAATTGAGCATCACTGCCTGCTTATTGAGTGCGTTATGTTGAGGCAGTGGACTACAATTAACCCCAATGATTACTTACATACATTTCTATTTGTTTTTCATTTTAAAGGTTGCGAAATGAGGTTGAAGATATTTTTCGAATGCCACTTCTCATACAATTTTTCACGTCACTCGTGATATTCGCCATGACGGGATTTCAAGCCAATGTCAAGGCGGAAGATCCAGACGGCGCTTCTCTTATCTACTGTTATTGTGGCTGTATATTTTGTGAGCTATTTTTTTACTGTTGGTTTGGCAATGAAGTTTCAGAACAGGTGAACTTTTTATATTTTCCCATTGAAAATTCTTTAAATTTGTATCCTTTATAAACATTATTTTCAGAGCAAGACATTGGCCACAAGCGGTTATGGTTCGCCTTGGTATGAGTTCGACCAGCGCTTCAAAAACTCGCTCTTGCTTTTTCTTTCTCAGTCGCAAGAACCTTTCGTATTCACGGCCGGCGGTTTCATGTCCCTTTCCTTGCCCAGCTTTTCGGGAATTTTAAGCAAGTCGTATAGCTTTATTGCATTTTTGCGGCAGGTATATGGACGCTAAGACGCGTACCACAAATCAGAGGAGGAGCTGGGCAAGCCACGGCCATTTATATACATACATACACATATTTCACGGGATCCTGACATTAAATCAGAGGTCGGCAAAATTGAGCTTGCGAGTGTGTTGGTGAGCACAGCGTAATCGAACTGCACAGTGGTGAAAAGAGTAAAATTTAAAGACCAAATGTACCAACAATAAACAATTAACACTATTGTATATATACTATGGTATATATACGCCTAAAATTCAAATTTATATATTATATACCTTCTGCTCAAATATGAACGAGACGTTATCAATAAAACGGTCCGCGGATGACATATGGCAAAAATAAATTTTTTGTTTTTTGGTAGGACTGTTATAAGCTTACATGGCAAATTTCAGCGTGATATGTCACATAGTTTGTTTTCTGTGCTACTGTAAACAAGCAAGCTCGAGTGTGTTCTTCGAATTTAACGATGGAAATTCAAGTTGAACAAAGAGGCTTCAGACGCCTTAAAAATGTTGCAGATAACCTATGGGGACTCTGCTCTATCGCGTGCACGTGTTTTCCAGTGGTACAAATCGTTCAAAGACGGCCGTACCTCGGTTGAAAACTTGCCTCATGAACGTCGTCCAGCAACATCAGTAAACGACGAAAACATCGGAAAAGTAAAGGCAATTTTACTTGAAAATCGCACAAATCGCAAAATCGGTTAACGCTGAATATTATTTAGACGTTTTAAAGCGTTTGCGCGAGAACATGCGTCTTAAAAGGAAGGAATTGTGGGACAAAAAGTCATGGTTCTTGCATCACGATAATGCACCAGCTCACACATCACGTCTTGTTCGCGATTATTTGAACAAAAATAATGTAAATATCGTTCCGCAAGCACCGTATTCGCCTGATATGGATCCATGTGACTTTTTCCTGTTTCCCAAGCTCAAGTTGCCGCTCCGTGGAAAACATTTTGAGACAATTGAAGTCATAAAAGAGAATTCGAAGAACACACTCGAGCTTGATTTGTTTACAGTAGCATCAGAAAACAAACTATGAGACATATCACGCTGAAATTTGCCATGTAAGCTTATAACAGTCCCACCAAAAAACAAAAAATTTATTTTTGCCACATGTCATCCGCGGGCCGTTTTATTGATAACGTCTCGTTCATATTTGAGCAGAAAGTATGTATGTACACTGCTGGTCTTAGGTTAGACGCACGTTTAGTTGCATACAACTTTGCTTCATATTTATTTATTAAAGGACGATAGAAAATAAGTTGATATGCAAAAGCATTCCTTATTTAATGATACTTTAAATATAATATTCAAATGATTATACATATTTAACAAAATTGTGTTTTTCAAACATTTTCTTAAAGCTCCTCAAAATAAGGCGAATTTTTCTTGGTCATTAGAATAGACGCACTTTGGCTTTTTAATTTTTGTAAGAAAAGTATTTGGATTTTAACTTAAATTACTATTTGATTTATTTGAAATAAAAAAAAAAAAAATAATTTCAGTAATGAGTACTGCTTCCTTTGTTAGTAATAACTTCATAAATCCGGTCCTTCATAGAATGATATAAGAAATCTATGTAGTTCAAGGAAATCTCGCTCCAAGCACGTCTTGTTGAAAAATCCAAGGAATTGGTCCAAAGAGATCTTTTAATTTTGGAAATATGGGCTCCAACAATGTTTTGAAGCGATCACCGTTCATCTTTTGATCGATAAAATCAAGTCAATTGTTCCATAAAACGTGATATCACCCCACACCATTATTCCCCCTTCTCGGCTATGGTGGCGACTTCAATATACCTCATCTTTCCGCAAATCGTGATAAGAATATTGAAATCAATCAGGCCCATCTAAATTAAAACGTTTTTCATCACTAAATACAACTGAACGCCAATCATTTAGTCGAGTGTCAGATTGTCATGTATTCTTTCGCGAATTGAAGCCGGTTTTCTTTGCGTATTGCAATCAAAGGGGGGTTTTTCTTGATTTTTAGACGCTTCAGGTATTCTGCATTTCTGATCGTACTCTGAACAGTTGATAGGCTTGCTTTTACTCCGGCCAATTCCTTGATCTTATCAGCAGATTAGTCGAATTCAAAGCAATTCTAACAATTTAGCGTACTGCTTGTTTTGATAGTGCCTTTTTTTCCCTTTGAAGTTATTTGCATATGCTTCTGGATCCTTCAGATATCTGTCAACAGTTCTGGAGCTGCGATTTATTTGTTTGGCAATGTTCCGATTGGACAGTCCTTGCGAGTGAAGAAAGTCTACTTTTTGACCTTCCAATAAGCTCATAACAGCAGCTTTTCCCATTTTTTTCTTAAAATGTAGCTCGAAAACACTTTATTTGTTTATTTTTGATATTTTTTCAATACGAAAGTTTACACTTGTCCACGCAATACGAAGAAATTTAAGCTGCGTCTAATTCAATGACCAACCGAAAACACGTGTGATTGCCATAGAAGTTTGTATAATCTCCGAATGTATATTTATTTTTTCGCAAATCAACCAGCTGTCAGCATTTTTTTCTTTTCTTCTTGATAATAAATAATTGATTTTGTTTCAAAAAAATGATGGTAGACGCACCTAAGACCAGCAGTGTATAATAACATAAGAAATATCGATTCTGAAAGAAACTTCAATAAAAAATTAAGCAATTGAACCACTCCATACCATTTATTTTGCAGAAAGAAGAGAAATTGAATTGACGATAAGGAAACCATATCCTTCAAAAGGTAGTTTATTCAATATTAATATTTATATGATACTTTTGGCACAGTTTCTGGTTAGAAGTATTTTTTTAAATTGTTTCTATTTAATATATTTCTTTGCTTGGAACAAATCAATTTTATATGAGAAAAGTTTGTTCGCAAAAGTACGTGGAAGGAAAAAGTGATATCTTAAAAGAAAATTCTTTGAAAAACTGTTTTTTCTGAGTTCTCCAGAACTTAATTATCCATTATAAAAAATTATCTCTACCAGTACATGACAAGTAAGTGGTGATCAATGGATCCCTGCAATTCTGAATTCCCTTAATGTCTTCCAAACTGTGCTAAAAATTAAAGAAAAGAGGTTTGACTAGTTTCTCGTTTTTTTTTTCAGTGAACAAAGCATCCCTTCGCAAAGCCTGAAAATTATCAAAATACAAATTATTGTAATACCTATGTGGCACAAAAGGCACTGCATTTCCCCAAACTCATATGGAATGACAATTTTTTTTTCAATAATTTTATTCATAACACATGGGCTGAAAAGCCCCGGGCCTAACAAAGAAACTACGTTTTTTGTTCAAACTTAGCTTTATTCATCAACGTAATTTCCATCAAGAGCAACACAATCTTTCCAGCGTCGCTCTAACATTTCAATACCATTTATCTTTTCCCTCAACGAGTTATCTTTTACCTTAAAATAGGCCTCCGTTTTAGCATATCCTCTTCATTCGAGCGAGTATTTTTGATTTAGGTCTGCGAACATTCAGTAGTTTCTAGGAGCCAAATCTGACGAATACGGTGGATGTGGGAGCAATTCAAATTGCAGTTCTCGTAGTTTTGCCATTGTTTTGATTGATTTGTGACATGGTGCGTTGTCTTGATAAAACAAAATAGTGAGCAAACGAGGTACTCACTTCGAGCAGAGCTTTCTCATGTTCAAATGCTGATGCGATATAAAGAAAATACGTTTTTGATATCTTTACGATGTCAGTTAACTCACGTAACTTCACTTTTCGATCATTCAAAACAATTTTGTGGACTTTTTTGACATTTTCTGGTGTTACTGTCTGATTTGGACGTCCACTGCGTCAGAAAACCAGCGCAGTCTCCATAACACTTTTCAAGCAATTACAAGAAGCAGTGTAAAATTAAAACACGAAATTCTTTCGGATCCATTGTTTTTCAAATAACAAAAGTATATATATGAACTAATGAATATAATAGAATAAAAAAGAGGTGAATGCAATAAAACTAGTACCATCTATGTGCTAGACCCGGGACTTTTCAGCCCATGTGTTGCGTATCTAAAAAATTTATAAATTATGGACGAATATCGAAAATAATTTTTCGAAGGCAAATTGATTCTAATTGCTAGGTCATTTCCATAGGCCAGGTGTGGCATTGTATCCTTTCAATTACGCAATTATGCAATTTCGGCTCGTTAACACCATAACACCTTCACAATTATATTTAGCTAATTGTAATTGATTGCATGTGCAAGAGTCCGAATGTTTGTTGAAAGTTTGAATCGACTGTCCGCTTAGAGTGGAAAGTAGCAAACTGACTGACGCACTTCTTTCTGGCCTTGTGAATTTTCCCATCCGACGCTGACACAGGGCAAATCGGTTCACACGAGCTCAACACCGTCATTCAAGTTATTATTAGACTGGCGTTTGCTTATCAGTGGAGCGCTCATGTTGCACAAAATCCTGTTGAGGTTCTTAAATTCATTGTATATGATTTCTGAGGCCTGTGACTTCTGCATCTGCTGGCCAGATATTTATACCTTTATTCTGTTTTTGGTTAATGTAGAAAAGGCAATTTCTGAAATGAAGTGTGTAAAAAATTGTAAAATAAATCTGTTGTCGGAAAATAAAAATAACTTTTTTAAGGTTATAAAAATATTTCTTGAAGTTTTTGAACAAGTCTTTACTGGTTTGAAAGAGCAGATCGAAACATATGCACATACAAATCGAAAATCGGCTATTCTGCATTGTAGAAAAAAACACTTTCGTTGCCAGGACACGGTTCGTTTTGGTATTATTACGATTCAAGATTTTGGAAGTCGCAAGAAAAAAACTTGTTTCTTATAATTTCCAAAATGGGTCGGGTGTTTTTTAGCTGCATGAGAACTATCGATAACTATGGACAGACTGTGTTGACATTTCTGCCTTCCTTAATACCACAACAACGCTTCCAAATTGTGGAAATTTACTTTAAAAAAAATGTTCGCGAAGTTTATAGAGCACTGGCGACATCATCGGCCCTTTTTTCTTTCGAAATGAGGTAGGAATTGCTGTCGCGGTATCAGTTATGCAGACTGAATTTTTGTTTCCAAAAATTAATCAGCTAAACATGGACGACATTTGGCATTTAGCGCGCTTAACAATCGATTTATGGCAATATTCAAGCCACCATTGACGTCATGCGCCCAGATTTATGGGAAAAAGTCGTCGAAAGTTGTACTCTCCGAGTGGATCATGTAACTCGTAGCCGCGATGGATATATGCCGGATATCATATTAAAAAAAATATTTCTACCAAATTACAATAAAAAAGCTCTTAAAAACACCCGTTACAAACATGTACATATATTATTTACTTAAAATAAATTCGGGCACTTTCAAAGTTTTAGCTTTATTTTGTAAACATTAATGCAGGAAGTAGACACCTCCGTCAGTAAAATTTCTTCTGCTCTCATCGCAGACAAAAAATAGCTTTTAAGAAATTTGCCTTGCTGGTGACTGATGGATACTTGCACATATTATCTGCACATGCACACATACATATGCACGTTGAATATCCAGAAACATACCCTGCAAGGTACTGCTGAGCACTTTACACCCTGAGTTTCTTCTTGCAAAACCCTGGTACGAATTGCAAAGTCGTGTATCCCATGCGAAAAGACTACAACAAAATGCAAGCGAAAAGATATTTGCAACATTTAAATAGTTTGCAACAGCGCATCCAATGTATACTTTTGGGCTGTGAATTGTAGCGTGACAATGCGTCTAATGCCAGTTGTCTAATGCTATAATTTTATTGTAACTTTGCGGAGCGCAGTGGGAGTATTCTGCTCTGGCATATTTTAGTATAGGATTTTTGCATAAAGTTTTGTCTAGTTTGTAGCAAATTTTGTACTGTAGATTAATAAATAGATAAATATCTCAAGGAGAAAGTACTCGATTTTTTCTCGAGGCTTGAACAAAGATGAGTAGTTTGGTAAGTGTATTTTTAATGAATTATAATGATAATATTAACACTTAGTTGATACTCGGCTGTCTTGCAATGTACCTACCTAAATACTCCATACATATGCGCGTTCATTAATTTCCGAACGATCGTTTGTGAAAATGTGTACACTGACCATTTGTTGATATTCGTGTACAATTTTGCATATTTCTTGGTCTGATCTTTCTAAATCGGCGAGCACCCAAAATAATATAAGTAGTATTGTTATTAGGAATAAATATTGTATATAATTCTAAATCGCAAACAATAAAAAATTCAGATTTTTATAGAATTTTTAGATTTTCATACATTTACACTGCCCCTCAATTCCCATAACGCCCATGCCAATTTTCCTTGCAGTGAAGCAGTCGTGTAAGTATTTTGCAGTCAGTTTATTCATTTTTCTCAAAGCTTGAATGAAGTCATTCTGGCATCTTTGAATACAAACAGATAGATAGCTCGAAGGGCAAATACGAAATATTATCTACCGTCTCACAAGGCTTGTAGTGAACGAATTTAATAATAGCACTTCGAGGCATCCGTTTTCAGCTGATAGAAGTCATGAAAGTGAATTTCCTACGAGCACTGAAGTCCATTCTGAAGATGATGACTGGACTATTCGTCGGCATAAGTGTATTGAGGAATGATACAATGAATCGCTCTGGTCACTCCGTTACTTTGATGTATGTATTGCATCATCGCGCTGGAAGACCATACCATCAATGCTTTATATCGGGCCTGTACTGTGATAGAATAAGCAGCTCCATAACATTATTTAACCTCCTCCATGTTTAACGCTCTTGACGGTGTGTTGTGGCCTTCTTGCTTGCTGACGCCGACCTTTTGAGTTAGAAAGAACCAGAAATATTCAAAATTTTTAAATATTTCTAACAAACGTCTACGCACTGTCACTGCATTCACACTAAACCTTAGCATTTTCCTAATCGTGGCTACCGTCTGACTAAATTAATTATTTTATAGCGGGCTTTTTCATCTGTCAATCATTTTGAACTGCTGTTTTCAGGATGATTTCTCAGTTTTAAAATATTGGACACATTCTTCACTCAACAGCCAATTATTTTCTGCATTTTGTGGTAGCTTTTGTTTCCCTTTCACAAGTTTTTTGATAAGGCTATGATATCACTCGTTTTGTTTGTAAGACCAAAACACCCGATGCATGTGTATGTATGTATGCCCTAATTCACAATGGGCTTTTGTTTCACAGTTATGAAAATGTCAGATACCATACAGTATTTTACTAAGTGTACCTAGTAGCGTATTGTACATATTTAAATATGCAAAGAGTTTATTTACCTCAATAGCTCATTTTACCAGGAAGTTATTTCGAAGGTTTCGAAAACACCTGCGGAAGGATGATGCATTTAATAGAGCTCTTTAAAAAGGGTGTGGTCTGGTGCCATCTTCACAAAAGTACTTTTCGATTCAAATCGAGCTCGTACAAACTTATTATTTAATATGCTACATACACGAAGGGTGATCAATTTAGAGGTGTCGGATTTTAAATTGAAATAAAACAACGAAAATTCAAATTGATTGGGCATTTATTTTTTATAGATAGTCCCTTTCAAATGTGGCCGCGCCGTAATTCGACCATCCGTAAACACCAATTTTCAATGACTCACTGGAGAACTTCGGTTGGTATCTCGTGAATAATTTGAGTAATGTTGATTTCTAATGCCTCAATCGAAGCAGGTTTATCCACAAAGCATTTAGACTTTACATACCCACAAAAATAAAAGTCGAAATGTGTGATATTACACGATCTTGATGGCCAATCCACTGGTTCGAGTCGAGAGATAAATTGCTCACCGAAACGACGACGCAGTAAATCCATTGTTTCACGGGTTGTATGGCAAGTAGCGCCGTCTTGACGTAGCCATTAAGCCAAAAATGGGCCTCATCGCTGAACACCTTAAGTGGGCGTGGCGCGCGATGAATACTTTTCACATAGTGCCGATTTTCGCAAAAGAATTGTACGATTTGTAAACGTTGTTAAGGCGTAAGTCCTTACATGATGAAACCTCAATGAGTACTGAAAAAAATATGTATTTAGTTTGACAGTAGTTACGCGTGATCTGTCAAAAAAATCCTATTGGGAAAAGTACCCCCAAATACAAATATTATTTAATATAAATATGGATATCCATGGGCATGGCTGGACTTCGACGTTAAACATTGTTTTGGCCTAAAAGCGTCTCGTACCCGGCTGAATGTAATCTCTTAGTGCACATATGCACACATATATGTATATCATGCTATATACTTACACATGTATGTATGTATATATAATTTGTATGAATGGACTCACACTTAAATATGTACATATGTAGGTAAGCCTTTCTTTTGAATGAAGATACTAATATTAGGGCATTGCACAAATTGAGCAGACGCGTTTGGCGTGAACTTGTGCTACTTTCCCATTCAAACATGCATACATACATGCATACTTATGTGGAGGTATGTGCCTTCCTGCCAAGTTGAATTTACTTGTAGAAGGCTTGCGTATAAACAACCACACATATGTACATATGTAGGTATGTATAAGCGATCATGATACATACAGTTATAAATTTAAAAAGTTTCGATTCAGACTCTAAAAAGCATGATCCCGACACATTCCATTACGTACGCACTCACATACATAGATGCGCATATAGCGCAATACGTTTGTGTGCATGTGCGAATCTTTATTTGGCCTTTGTTCTTCCACTGCGAAGGAACGTTCGAACAGTTGCGAGTGATCACTTGGCCAGTTCACAGCGCGAATGGCGCGAATCAGATTTGGTGCTTTATTGTTTAATTCATTTTCGTTTTTTTGATTTAGTAAATACATATAAATGGAAAGTATACATAAAAATGCCGACTGGATCACCAAATTTATAGCAAACACGTACACATTGAATTTTGTTTAATTAATTTGATTCTGTTTAAAAGGTAAACAACTTTTATTGTGATATTTTAGATAAGTACAGATGTATGTATATACTTGAACACATACATATGTATGTAAGTTTGAATAAGCAAGAAGTGCGGTGCGCGACATGCATTTGTGTTGGCAAAAGCTGCACGAAGCATGGCGCTCAAGAGAGTTGGTGTCTCTTAAAAGTAGACATGAACGAGTATGTAAATTTGTATCTCTTATAAAACAAAAAGTATGCGTTGTATTTGTAGGCGCTCACACACTTACATGTGCATAAGTGTACACCGGATGGCGAATGATTGCAAAATGTGTTGAATTTATAGTAAAACAACGTCGCAGGATCATTAAAAGTGTAAACCTATAAAAAAGTGTCGGTTATTAGTTGTTTTTACTGCGAATTGGCTTTTATCGAAATCGACAGTGTTCTCTGCATAAAAAGCATTAAAAATATGTGATGGTGCATACATACATACAAATGTAAAAATGTAGCGTTCAACGTGTAAAGTGCATACAGCGGATGAATCCTGAAATTTTGTCCCAGTTTTTAACCGGAGTCGTCGAACTGATAAAAATAGCATCAAACTGAATTTTTAAATTAAATTGGGACATTGAGTTAACGAATTTTTTTTTTCGTTTCAGTTTCCCTTTGTGTTTAAGTGTGTGTTAGTGTTTAAGTCCCATAGATTTTTTCCAATTCAAAAATATACAGCATTGGCCACAACTAAACCACCACCCTTACAGGATTTCTAATAATGCCAAATAATTCAATAAAAACCACGTGAAATATTACATTTTGTGTACCATGTTTTTCTTATTAATTCTCTATTAATAAAACAGAACAAAAATTATTCAAAACTTTTGATAAAAAGCACTAAAATTTAAATTATCCATCGTACTCAAAAATGAAATGGTGAAAACTAAAGCATCCTCAATTTTTTTTTGTTATGACAGCGCTGAGTTTTGGTTGGATTCTCTTACTGACGGTACATATACTTGGATGTGAGTAGCTGTAATTTTTTTAAGAATTTGACAATTTAGTACTCGTAGAACGGTGCATCAGCAGATTATCCCGACACAAAATTTGTGAAAAGCTTGCGATCAATAGGAGTGTGATTGAGCGATTTCGGAAAAAGTTCCAACGAACGGGTTGTGCTTCTACAACACATAGAGGAGGAAGGCCACGAAAAACTCCAAGGCACGATGACTCCCTAACTAAAAGAAAGATTCAAAGCAATCTATAGTTGTGTGGTAACTACTAAGTATGGCGCGGGAAATACGTGGGTCTTTAGTTTTGACCATTTCATTTTTCAGTACTACGGACATTTTCAATTTTAGTTTTTTATATTAAAAGTATTGAATAATTTTTACTATTTTTACACCGAATTAATACCGGAAACACGGTAAAAAAAATGGAATATTTCACGTGGTTTTTATTGAATTATTTGGCATTATTAGAAATCTAGTATGGGTGGCGCTCTATTTTGGCCAATATTGTATATTTTTGAATTGGAAAAAATCTATGGGATTTAAAGACTTGCACAAAAACAGACAGCAATCCCAATATTTCTAATTTGATCATTAATCCCGTCAACATCGCTTCTATTATCGCTTATGATAGTCACATTTTTATGCTGGTAAAACTGGCGCAGTGATATTTTCTTCAGAAAACTTTTTTCTTATTCTCCCTTCGTAATTATGTACGCATGCATGTCAGAAATGACTATTTATTTTTCACCAACGAAGCTCCACATGTGTTGCGGTAATGAGATTTTTCCTTGCGGTCAAAGATGCAGGGTAACTGTCACATAACCGGCAGTGTATTGATATTATTAAAAATAAAATAAAAAACTGTAGTCATAAAATTTGTGTAAAACGCTTTTAACCAGTTAAGAGGATGTTACGCATGTGCATACATACAAGTGAACACTTACAACGTCGAAAATTATAACGGTAAACCGGAAGTAAGAGGCACGTGCCAGAGGTTCAACATCTGCTGACAGTATTTTTGGATCACAATATTTATGGAGCGTGTAGCGTGGAATATTGACGGATCGTGATCCATATCGCAAACGAAATCCATCAATACGGATCGCAAACTGTTAATAATTATTGAACGTGTGAACGTGAATAATTATACACTCACGATCCATCAATATCCGAGAGATCAGTACTTGGTGAAATAAAAACAAAATATCACAAATTAAAAGGATTTAATTTATATTTGTGTATTTTGCGGTCAAACTTTTAATGGCTCACTTTTGGTAGTATCACAATCTTGTAGATACCGTCAATAAATATTGAGTGTATAGCCCACACTCGCGACCCATGAATATTTTAAAATTCATCAACATTCATCGCGGTCTAAATATCACAATAGATATTGAATGTCTGCCATGGCCCTTAAACAATATTTGAATCTTGCAATTTTATTTCATTTTCATTTGATTTAAGTCTATGAATACAATTACGTCTTCCGCAAATGGAGTTTTAAAGTTTTAAACCGATTCCGAATGGCAGATATTTTTATGAAGAGCTTTTTCATGGCAGGAATGCACTCGGAGGTTTGCCATTGCCTTTCGAGGGGCGACCGCAATTAGAAAAAAACTTCTATCATTTTGCTATTTCATGCACGGAGATTCGAACTGTGCGTAGGTATTCACGTATCAACCCACGGCTACGGCCCCTTTCAATTCTTTTTCAATGAGAGGTAGAAATTGGATTCCAAATCAAAGATGCATATACGAGTTTAGAACAAACTAGGAAGTGATTTTGATTTGAGCATGAAAGGGTTAAGAACTAGATTGTAAGCTATCGTTTAAAAAAAATTTTAGGTGCGCTACTAAGTTCCCGCTGTTTGTCAATAGATGCCGCCAGCGCTGTGAGTTAGTCGATTCTAACATAACCTAAGCGTCATAAACCAAGCTTAGACATATGGTAAACAAACTCCTTCGACATATTAGTGATTTTGTTTCGGTCATGCTTTTACGTCGTCGCCTCGACCGAATATTCACGCTGCGAAGGTTATGTTATTTATTTGGGTGGACCAAGTTGGGTTTATTTATTATTATTATTATTATTATATGAACTGTTAAAACCAAGCGAAACCATCACTGGGGATCTATATCAACTTCAATTGATGCGATTGAGCCGAGCACTGCGCGAGAAGCGGCCGCAGTACGCGGATAGGCATGAAAAAAGTATTCTACAGCATCACATCGCTCGGCCTCACGTTACCAAACCCGTTAAAACCTACATAGAAACACTGAAACACGCCGTCCGATTATCACCTGTTCCGATCGATGGCACATGGTCTAGTTGACCAGCTGTTCCATTCATATGAAGACATCAAAAAATGGCTTGATCCGTGGATAGCCTCAAAAGATGAACAGTTTTCCTGCTACGGTATACGAGATCTAGCAGAAAGATGGGGAAAAGTAGTAGCCAGCGATGGGCAATACTTTCAATGATTCACTTGTAACCATTTTTTCAGAATAAAGTTGTATTTTCATCAAGAAAACTGCGAGAACTTAGTTGCGCACCTATACAAACATATATTTATTTAATTATTGGATGTACAGATACTCATTATTTTTTTTATTGAACATTCTCGAAAATTTAGCGTCCATCGTTAATCTACTTTTGCCCAGGTTTCTGGTGAAATACGGCTACCGCGTCCAAAAAACTCCTTCCCCTTTGAACGACACAATATCTTATTTTTTCCCAGAAATGGAAATGCTGCTCAGCCAGCTCATGAGTTATCGAATGCTATGCATTTTTTTATTTTCCTTCGATATTCGTGCATGCCTTCGGGCTCCATGAGTTATTTGCTATTTTTGTTTGCTTAGAATTATCAACATTGTTAGACGTCTCTTGGCTTCAATTCGCAAGGCATCTAATTTCGAACGATGGGAAATGAGTAGTTGAGTCACGACCTGTCAATCTGTAAATTGCTGTTTCGCCTACATGGATCCACATCCACTAATGCCATTAGATCTTTGTACAGTCTCGCAATCAGTGACGAAAAGTTTTTGCCAAACGCGGCAATTGCAACGAAATTGTAATGTCTGTGTGTGTTCGTTTAAACTGTGATTTGGATAAAAAAAACATTTGTACTGTTTTGTAAATTATTTCGATATTATAAATGATTCATAATGTATGCCAAAAATAAGAAAAGAATACGCAACGGTTTGATCCAGTCGATTTAGAGGAAGAAGATTGCTATAGCCGCTGTTGCTAGACAAAGTCACTGAACAAAAATATTTCAGTCTTATTAAAAGCTTTAGATGCACTTATATGTGTACATATGTACAATATATATCTACAGTTATGTGATTTTAGTTGAATTCTCCTTATTGAATTTGCAACAAAAAAAGTTTTACCTTCAAGGCATGCAACTATTCGGATTCCTCTTCAGAGCACACTTTTGCATTCGCGCCTCATGAGCAATTTGCGCCTTTAACTGCTCTGCCATCAGCAAATGCCGCATATTCGCTATCCACCAAACAAACCACAAATATATAAGTTCAAGTAAACATAAGCGCCAAAAAGCGTGTTTGACAGTTTTGAGTAATCGATTTTTCGGAGAGTTATGGCAGTTTCCGCAAAGTTAGTTCTGCGTGTAGTATGGCACGAAACTGACTGTGATATACTTAAAAATAAAATCGACTTATCTAAAAATTTAGTACTACTCTAACTAGAATGTGCTCTAACTCAGGACTATGATTGTGCGCCATTGTATTTAGTTAAATTTCTCTAAAATTTCCAAAGTCAATGATGAGGAGTAGTTCACATATCACTTTTATCAATAAGTTCCCGGAACAACCGCCAGTTGATGCTCTAAGTCAACTGATCTGACTCTGGTTTTTTGTTAAGTTGCTACATTTGTGGTTAAAATTCCAACCAAAATTGTATCGCCATTGCTTGACATTTGTAAAAGTTGCGCCGCCTTGAATAAATCTACCTGTGCAAGTGTTTTCAATTTTTTACAGTTTTAAAAATGGATTTGAACTTGCAACAATGAGTCTGTACTAAATTTTGCGTTCAAAATGGACTCAATGGTGGGGAAGCCTTACAAAATTTGGGAAACTGTTTCGGTAATGATATCATAAAGAAAACAACCGTATACGAGTGGCATTAATGCTTCAGAAGAGATCGTGAATCCATCGAGGATGACGAACGTAGTCGCAGGCCGTCGACATTGAAAACTGATGAAATCATCAATAAAAGTTCATCAACAACCGCAAATTAACGATCAAACTATCAGAGAGCTGGCAAAGGGTTTGGAGATTGATCCATTCAGGACATTGTAAATGGTTTTCCAATAAGAGGTGTTATTTTGATATTCAAAGAATGGTTTCGTTGCTTATGTGGCACGTAGCGCCGTTAATCGTTAATCATCTCTCGATAGCGCAATCCATTCACCGCAACTGTTGCTCCAGCTTCATTTTCCAAAAAGTAAGGTTCAATGACTCCGCCGGACCATAAACCGCACCGAACAGTCACACGTTGAGGATAGAGGGGCTTTTCAACAATAACTCTTGGATTTTCTAAGCCCCAGTCCCCACAATTTTGCTTGTTGACGAAGCCACCGAGGTGGAATTGGGGTTATTAAAAATAACACCTCTTATTGGAAAACCCGTTAGTTAATGATTGGGGTTTGGGCCGTGTTGCTATACCATAAAGGCCATGAGATTTGACCCCATACCTTTTTTCTTGTGATGTTTTCTAAAGCTACACATCCATGCAAATAGGCCACAAGCTGCCGATACCTTCAAAGTCAAGTTAACCCAGGTTTTCGCTCAATTTTACTCGTTAAAAATTTGACCTCTCGGATTCGCACTACCTTGAAAAGCCCAGCAGATCTCACATGGAATTTGTTTTATTCCATTTCGACCCACACTTATTGCGGAACGCTATATACAGAAATTAATATATGTAAATGCAGTTCCATATATTCCTATAAACCTACTCTTAATTTTGGTTTTACTACCTTCTCTCTATTTTCTCAATGCATTGCTCACAACAACTTTTAACTCATATTGTTTATCAAACTAACGGAAATTTAGATTGCAGGCAAAATTCAAGTTTCTTTGTTTTTGTTATACTCAATCGTTGCTTTTTAAATATCATACTAAAAATAAGAACATATTCGTGTAAGCCCACCTGAATAAGGAAGCCGAAAACATTAAATTGAGTAATAAAAAATAGTTTTTTTTTGCGTTAAATTGATAATTGATCATATTTTTTAACAATCCAAGGGCAAAATTATTTTAATAATGTGCTTTTTAAGATAGAGGATAATATATTAATGATTCTGAAAAGGTCCAAATCAACCTGTACCATATAGAGGGCTATTCAAATCGAGAAATTGGGCAAATAGTCAGAAGATCAGAGGAAGTGGTGCGCTCTTTTTTTTAAAGAAGGCAAAAATTATGGCCTGAGAAAACCTCGAAAGGCAATATAAACTGTCTAACCGTCAAAGAAACCAAATAAAATCCAATAAAAGATAAGTAATTTAAGTATAACAACAACCACGATTTTTGGATTTTAGAGGAATTCTGAACTTCCGTTAGTTTGACAAACAATATGACGAGTTAGAAGAAAAAAGAGAGACGGTAGTAAAACTAAAATGAAGAGTGCATTTACACGAGTATGTGGCATTGTATACTACAATATAAAACTGCAATTTTTACTATGTGACGAAACAACTGTAACAATATAATAAAAACGAAATTGCAAGGAAAAGCTCAGTAATAAAACTGGGCATACATACATATATGTATAAATGATCTATTTCTTAAAGGAGGCATTTGTCTCTAATATTTTAATAGGCTTATTCCCAAACGTCCCAGGGGGGGAAAGGGAGAGAGATTTTTTACCTTGATAACTTTCATTGAAATCGAAAATGGTTAGGCAACAAAGCAAATACATTTTACTATAGCATAGCGTCATGGTCGGTAAGTCGAAATTTTTATACATACTTTTTATACATAATATACATGAGAAAACAGAGCAGAATATGCATAAGTAGATGAATGAAAAAACGAAAAATTTAAATTGAAATAAGGTCTTTTTGCTCCTCCTCATATTTGTGGCGTGTGTCTTGATGTTGTTCTATAAATGGAATTTTCGCTTGACGTAGCCGGCCTTTGGTACTTTTGGGTTCGACCTTTCAATATTTGACTATTCGTACCAGAACCGTTATAGTGTATTTGCTTTTTGCCGTTTTTGAAATAAGAAATTTCACCGAATAAAATTATTTATTTTTATAATTTATTTATTTATTTGCATGAAATATGATTATAAATTCAACTAATTTATTAAATTAAAAGATGTATACATATTAAATACATTGCATATACATAATTATATTCCAAAGAAAGTCAACTATCAGCAAAGGCTATCAACCTCAATAAAAATTAACACTCGCTTAATAAAAGACATTTTTTAAACAATTATTCTTTTTGCAAAATCTGCAGCCTGTCGTGATTCAGTCTGTACGTACGTATGCATGTACACACATAATCTTTTCCACTTCCATTTATAAATTAATTTTATGGTGTGAGGGGAAAGTATAAAAAATCCGAAGCAAACATCCACATCCACAACCCTCAAGTAAACGTGAGTAAACACTGATTAGCAGGCTTCGAGCGTTGACGGCTGGAAGTAAAATTTTAGATAAGAGTTCCACCAATGTTTGCTTTTATATCGTAGGAGTATACATTGGAAATTTGCCCACATACATATATACTTGTATGATGATCAAATCCAGCTTTTATGAAGCCGCGATGGTGACTCATTGCGTTATAGCAAAAACATTCATGCGAATTTCCATATATGTACAGATGACACAATAATTCAAAAAATGCTTTTTAGTATTCACATTCTGTGAAAAATGTAACAGAATCATTAAAACACGAAATATTTATTGTTCATTCAAATTTATTGCAACGCCTTTAGAGTAGAGTCGAAAGAAAGAAGATCTAAATGTTGATAACACCACCAAAATAATCGAAGTTGATCGGAATTTCATTAGTCGTAGGAGCTAAAGATCGGCCATAACACCGGTAATGCAAAAATAATGCATGAGCACAAATGAACGCAACTGACTGCATGACCACATTTCAAGTACAACAATTGTGCTCTCATTTCAAATTTTTTTGCTTCCCTAAGGATGAGCAGAACGATGAGGCAAAGTATCTAAACGTAGTGGCATGCCACGCAGGACAGTGATGGAGAAGATGTCTGATAGTCTCTTCCTCCTCCTCATTCTTACAGCTTCTGCAATAGTCGAAATGAGGTACGTCCAATCTTTGAGCAAGCCGACCTAGAAGCCAGTGGCCTGTGAACAAAGCAACCAAGAGAGACGTTTTTTCTTGATCGATTAAGAAACGTCTTTGAGCGCCTGGCGTCCCATTTGGGCCATATTCTTTTTGTATCATTACATTTATAGCATCAACCCATCTCTGCTTAGACTTGCAACTTTTTGCTGTATACTCGTATATACATAATCCTACCATAATTTCTGTTACAAGTTAAACCCTTTTTATAAGCAGGACTAATGCCCAATCTCACGGTGTGTGACATGACGATCTTGTTCAATCATTTCTCGCACAGCATCTTCTATGCTCTTAGACTTTAATCAACTGATCATTGCAAAACACAGGCAAGCACTAAAGTGCAGTTTCGATATCATTACGAGACCTCCAACAGGCGGATATCTATGTACAGCGAGTCAGAGCTGCTGATGTAATCGAGAAGATTGATGAAATTTAGATTGACGCACTGCCCCAGGCTGTCGAAGAAAGGTGCACCCGGGCATTTACTAAGAAAGTGTTCGACAGTCCCCTTCTCCGATCGTCCAATGACCGGTAAACACTGCTAGGAGTTTGGAAATTGAATGGGATAATGGGGCCTTTTCGATATAGCACATGAAAAAATATATCTCCATCTCTCCTTTGCTTTCCTGAGGAATAGAGTTGTGCAATTCCCCTTTAACAACAATCAGGGGATGTTGATGCCTGAGTAGGAAGTCTCTGAGACCAATTCAGTCTACCTCTTCCTGGCCAGCTTATCAGCTATTTAATTTCCCTCTAGCGCATGTAAACGTCACAATAAAGATTTCCATCACTCAAAATATTTTTTTTTATTTAGTAAGAAATTCGATGATTACTTTTGCGCCACCTTTGGGTGACACTGCGACCCGAGATATTTAGAAAAGATTCATTTTTAGATTTCCAATATATAAAAAATTCTCTCACGCCTCTTTTAGCCTATGTAAAGGCATACGGATCAGGTTCACGCTCTTTTTGTGGCTGAAGACGGCGTATAATTAAACAATAAAGAGGACAAATGGGAACCTAAACCCTTTTGACTTCTATAGCTTTCTATTGATTCATATCTTTGATTTTGTTAAATAGTTGGTGATGAAATCTTTTTTAATATTCAAACAACGTCCATACAATAAAAACACCCAATTTTGTTTCTCATTTACATTTTCTAATATTTATTTTTATTTTTAGAACTATCCACCGTTATCGAACTCATAAGTGAATGCAATGGACACAAAAATTTTCGTACTATTTTTCGGAGTGAGTTCTATTTTCTGTTGCATTGGTGCCTTGGCGGAGATACCGAATTGTGCCTTTGAAGATACCGTTAACTTAACCTCCAGCAAAAAATTCAGCAATGGCTCTTACCTCTATGAGGGCGTATTGGTACCTCCTGCATTGACCGGCCACTACGATTATATTGAGCTGTACGGAGGAGAACGCCAACAGGTGAAGAAACACATTCGGGGTTGTGTGTGTCATCTCAAGCAATGCGTCAAATTTTGCTGTCATCCAATGGCAGAAATGTATCGAACCAGCGCGAACTCCGACGCCCAATGTGATGAGAAACTGAGTGAGGAGCTGACCTACTCGCCGTATGTAAATGTGACTTTGCGTAACAGCAGTCAGGTCTTGATGCATGTTCTGGATGAATTTGTTGTGCAGCAAGGGATTCCATGTGGCGGAGGGTATATGCTGATGCCGCATGAATTCGAAGAAGACCAATGGGAATTGTTTGAGGTAAGCAATAAATATATGTAAATAGATGTAGATAAATATGAATAAATATACTCATTTCACAGAATGGCACACTACTGCGTTTAGCCGATAAGATGGTCTTCACGAGACGCGATTATTGCCTGCAAGCATATGAAGCGGACGGAAAATATGTCCTGAATCCAATGAACTGTCCAGTTACCTATGATGAGCCTTCAACCCTCATGCTGAACACAATCGGTAAGAGAGAAACTATTTCTGATCGTTGGAAACTAAGTAATGTTTTTTTTTTGCGACTTTTCAGTGATGATGATATCGGCGCCTTTTTTGTATGCCACTATCCTGATCTACTCGCTTATCCCAGAACTATGGAACTTACACACCAAATGCTTAATTTGCTATCTCTCGTCGCTGGCTATTGGTACTACGACGATAGTAATGATCAACATATTGGATTCCGACTACGAGAATGTTATTTGCGCTACTATAGGTGGGTTGACTCACAGGTGAAAGGAGATATGCCAAGTGTAGGGAGATCTGACAAGTACACACATGTATGTGTTTTTTTAACTGTTGAGAACTATCGACGCCGATAACTATGGGTTGACAGTTGAGAATACAAATTGTGTTGACTTTTCTGGTCTGTAAGGCTTGGCAAGTCATCATGAATTGTTTAACGCCAGGACAACGCTTGAAAATTGTGGAAAATTTGCTTTGAAAAGAAATTCGCGAAATTCATAGGGTGAAGTGTTGGAGCAGACGCCCAAATATCTATTCGTTGTTGTTCTCAACCTGTTGGCCTTTATCCTTTGACTACGCGGAACATTTTACGTAAGGATCTTGGCTTACGCCTTGCTTAATGCGCTTGGGCTATTAAATATAGCTCTTCCAAGAATTGAAGCCAAATCATCATCTTTCGCGTCGTTTGTTTGCTTATTGGGCTCATTAACATAGATTTATTATTCAGATTTACTAGAAAAAGTAGTCAAAAATTGCACTGATTCAATGGACCATGCAACTCATAGCCACGGCGGATATATGCCTGATATCATTTTCCAAAAAAAGATGCCATGAAATTAGCTTCTTCTTCTTGATTGACGCAATAATCTCTTAAGCGGCTTTGGCAGAGTTTAACAAAGCGCACCAGTTGTTTCTTTCTCGTGCTAACTGGCGCCAGTTGAACACACCAAGTGAAGCCAAGTCTTTATCCATCTGATCTTTACAAAGTAGAGGAGGCCTTTCGCTTCCACCCCCTGTTGCCGCATCGAATACTTTCAGAGCCAGAATGTTTGAATCCAGTCGAACGACATGACCTAGCCAACGGATCCGCTGGATCTTTATTTGCTGTGCTAGGTATATGTCGTCATAAAGCTCAAATGAATGTACCATCGCCTACGATACTCGGCGTCGGCGACGTGCAAAGGTCTAAAAAATCTGCCGTAAAATCTTTCTCTCAAACGCTCCAAGGGAGGCCTTATAGGATGTTGTCATCGTCCACGCTTCTGCGCCATGCGATAGGAAGGACATGATGAAAGTTGTACAAAGTGTTAGTTTTGTTCGCCGAGAGAGAACTTTACTACTCAAATACCTACTTAGTCCATGAAGTTATCTACCAGATTAATAAAAAAAATCATTGCAACAATGTTTCTGTTTTGTATTATCATTTTAAGTTCTCAAGGTCTTAAGAAGCACCCGATATAAAAGCGTTTCTAAACCTTAGATAATATGCAAAAAAATATTTAAACTAAAATTTTTAAAATTTTTTCCTAGTAACTATAACAAATAACACCCGATTTCGCTTGTATTTTCGTATCCGAACTTATATTTTCTCGATTTCGATAGGGTTTGTGACGTACTATTTTCTATCGGCCGCCTTTTTCTGGCTGAACGTCATCTGTTTCGATCTTTGGCACAACTTCCGCGGCACTAAGGGCAACATTCAGAATCTGACTCAGCGGAAACGTTTTCTCTACTATGCACTCTATGCTTGGGGCGTGCCAGCGATCATGACTATTCTAACAATCGCTCTGCAGTACTCGGACCTGCCAAATAAACTAAAGTCCGGCATAGGACATTCACACTGTTGGTTGAAAGGTAAGTTGATGTACATACATACACACACTCTCCATACATAACTAACGCATATTCTAAAAACAATTTAACATGAAGTGGACGATTGGTCCGCCATGATATATTTTCACGGACCCTGCCTATTGTTGATTATTTTCAATATTACGATTTTCTTCGTAACCGCCAAGAAGATCTACAGCATACGAAAAGAACTTCAGAGATTCGCTCGGGGCGAAGAGAGCAGACGTCATCTGCGCTCGCAACAAAACGAGTGAGTTTCTGTTTAAAACTGTGCTTCATATGAGTACATACAAACATATACGTGGTATGTGCAAATGTTTATAAAAATTAAGAATCAATTTGATGAATTATTTCAGTGTCTGGCTGTTCTTCCGGATGTTCATTGTAATGGGCATCGGCTGGTTGTTGGAGATAATCGGCTACATAGTTGGCGATAGGAGTCATTACGCCATTATATTCGCACTCGCAGACATATACAATGCGTCGCAGGGATTGATTATATTTGTGCTATTGGTTATGAAGAAGAAGGTGTTGCTGCTCATAAAGAGAAGGTACATTTTAACAAATACATACATATATTAAATTTACTTGCAAATATTTCAAATTAAAATAATCAATGGTTCGTAAAGAATTTTGTGCATTGAGGGGCCTGAACCCACAGACTCAACCGAATCGCAGTGCTCTGAAGAAGAGATCGCGTTACAAAATATTACAAATGGAATTCCGCCGATTTTGAAGTGATTGAATAGGTAAAAAGGAATTCGAGTTCCGTATTTTGGTTATGGTGTTACTAATGGTGCTCCCCGTCGTGTGGGTCTTGGTTTTGCTTGTAATAACAATCCTCTTAAGCCATAACACTAACTTTGTCTTGTTTATTCGCAATGGGTTTCATTTGTTCTGAAAAAACGAAAACTAATACAATATTTGCTTTCAATAATTACAGCATGTTTCATTCTATAAGTACATACATACGTGGGCATATGTTTTATTTACCTAACCTTTTTTATTTATTTTGCTTTTCAATATCAGTAAACTAACTCAGATACTTTCTTTTAGAATATCGAAATCGGATAATGCATTGCAATCGTCATTTAGGCGAACACCCAAGTCTAGCGCTTCAACCATGGAATTGAGTAAGTGAAGAGAAGTTTTAGTTGACGATATTGGTTCTTGCTTTTCGTTTGCAGAGCACTTGTTGTACGCTGATGATCTTAAAATATTTGCGGTGATTAACAGTGTTAGGGACTCTGAAAAGTTGCAAACCGACTTGCACAATGTCCGGAACTGGTGCTATTTAAACCATTTGTCACTAAATATTAGCAAATGCTTTCACGTAAAATATGCTAAATCAAACAATACTTTGCATACTTCGTATAATATTGCTGGCTTACCTTTGCAATCCGTTGAGGAAATTAAAGACTTAGGCGTTATTTTCGACTCTAAGCTGAATTTCACCAGCCATGTTAACCACGTCATAAGACGATCATATGCGATGCTAGCATTCGTTCGCCGTAATTGTTCTGCATTTACCAACCCACACACTCTCAAAACATTGTATTGTGCTTTTGTTAGATCAAGATTAGAGTATGCCGCTATTATTTGGAGACCGTACCAAATAGGTCTGTCTAATCGGATTGAGAGAGTTCAGAAAGTCTTTCTTCGTTTTGCGCTCCGATCTTTAAACTTTTCTGAACCTGTTCCATCGTACCGCTCTCGATGTTTATTAATTGACTTAAAACCACTTGATAGCAGACGATCTATTCTATCGTGCTCATTTATTATTCGCATCATTTCTGGATCTATTGATTGTCCTTCCCTCTTAAGTAAAATTCAATTTAATATACCCAATATGAGGCTCCGACAGTATGAAACCTTTAAAATTGGCTTCTCGAGAACCAACTATGGGGTGAATGCTCCGATTCCTAGGGCATGTGCAGATTTAAATATGTTTTTCAATTCTTCTGGTGCTGATTTTACATGGCCGTATGGCATCTTAGTCAATCATCTTAAATCGTTCTTTTCTTAGTATACTACTAAACTATTGTACATTAGCTTAATTTAGTCTGTAAGAATGTATCCATTCAAAGACAATAAATAAATAAATAAATAAATAAATAAATAAATATACGAATGTGTTAAAACGTCTATCGATGTCGATGTAAGAGACACTATAGCACCTTGATCAAAAAGTTTCCGGTATATATTCTGAAAATTCAATATAACACATGGGCTGAAAAGTCCCGGGCCCAACAGGGAAAACACTTTTTTTGTTAAAACTTAACTTTATTCATCAACATAATTTTCATCAAGAACAACGAAATTTTGTAGAACGATTTATTTTTGCTTCAAAATAGGCCTCAGTTTCAGCGATAGCCTCTTCAATCGAGTGAAATTTTTTACCGGCGAGCATTTTTTTAGATCTGCGAACAGCCAAATCTGACAAATACGAGGAAAGCAATTCGAAGTTCAATTCATGTAGTTTTGCCATTGTTTTGATTCACTTGTGATTTACTTGTTTTTGATCAACAGTGAACAAAATTGGGTGCCACGCCACTTTGAACAGAGCTTTCTCTTAGTCAAATGCTCATGCAATATAAGGCCAACTCATTATTTTGATATCTTACGATGTCAGCTAACTCACGCAACTTCACTTTTCCAACATTCAAAAGGATTTTGCAGATTTTTTTGATGTTTTCTGGTATTACCGCCTCATTTGGACGCCCATCATCGGTGTCTCTACGACCACGTTTGAGGTCAGCAAACGTTTGAAGACGTTTTATTGTTGCTTCTAAAACACGAAATTCTTTTTTATCCATTGTTTTGAAAATAACAAAAGTAGCGTTACTCTTATCAGAATAACTCACGAACTAATAAATAGAAGATCATGCAATTTTAACAGCTATCTTTTTAAGGTTAGTACCAACTGAAAAAGAGGTGAATGCTCCCTAGTGCCAGCTATGTGTTACAAGTTTATTTCTCAAAAGTGATATTATCACCTTCAAAGTACTTCCCATCCTCAAAGTACTGCAACGCACTTAGGCCAGCGTTTGATCGTGTCTTCGTCACATTTCTCGAACTCTATTTTCGGTATAACCATCGGAGCTGTCTTCGATTTTTCCATTATTTTATTCCGGCTATAACCGCGCATTCCCCTTACCCCGTAGTGGTTTTTTGACTCGATAAAACTGAAGAGAGTCTCAGGGAACCATATCAGGTGAATTTGATGGTCAAAATCTTTGGTCAAAAATTCACCGATAAAGATGGCATTGTGCAACGGTGCGTTATCCCGGCGCAAAGATCTCGAGTAGTTTTCCCACAAATCCTTTCTTTTTTGGCGAATTGTTTCACGAAAACGACTCATAATGTCGAAATAATAGTCCTTACTAACTGTCTGACCTTCTGACAAAAATTCGTGGTGTACAATACCATTCTAGTCCATAAAAATCTTGAGCATCGCTTTCTTTTGACTGAAAACGTCGTGGTTTTTTGGTATTGGTTCTTTCGGAGCTCTGCGTAACCTGGCGGTTGTTTCGGGAATTTTTTGGTCAAGGTGGTATGTTAAGACTATATTTTCGTCCGTCCGTCTGATGCAGCTAGCTTTAACTCTCATTGCTTTTGAGTTTGTTTGATTCCAAAAATTAACAGTCAGCGAAATTAACCTTTACTAAAATGTGCGCGGGTATATAAAGTTCGGACCGGACCGAACCTAGCATTTACTCTCTTATTTTTTAATTACATTACTTGTGTGTGTATGTATACATACTAATTTTTCTTTTCTTTCTATTCTTTATTTACTATATTTTTAGCGAATGTTGAATCTCGATGGAAACTGCAGAACTGAGGAATAAAAACTTTTCAACGCGTCAACAAAATTATACAAAAGCTCAAGTTTCAAGAAACCTCTATTATATCTGAACTTCAAAGGCGTTTTATGTAATAAGAATATGAGCGGTGCTGTCCATGTCGAGAAATAAGGAGCATTTGCTGGAAGGACGTCATAAGCCAAAAACGAACAAAAAATCCATCATTTTTTCATATATCATAAAATAAGAGCTGTGGCTGTGTGTGTAGTAATAATAATAATCGAATATGAGCTGGTGGTAATTTCTCCTCATCTTTTTTTAAATTATAATACCCTTCCAGCAAATGAGCGCCATTAAACGGCTACTTAAAAAAATGTCAGTCCAGACAGATGTAAAATCGTGCCACTATTAAGACAAGTAAATTCAATGAATGTTTCCCATAAATATTTTTTTAAAAGAAATCTAATGCATATAAACAACCCTGCAGAAAAATCTACTAATTCGAAATTGGTATATGTATTTCTAGTGAATTTAGTACTTTCTCTTTCGCACATAATAAGCTGGAGAATCCTAATCAAATATACCCCCGTTTCATGTATTTTTCGAACTGAAGTCAGGCACGACGAGAGAGGGGGGCGGGATCGGGGTCTTTTTGCCCCGGGCCCGGAGTTCTCAGAGGGGCCCGGACTCGAGATTATACTTATTTATATGAATTCGACATAATTGGAAAGGGGCTCTGACTGGAGTAGTGCGGAAGTAGTACTAAATTTAACAAATGAGAGGTAAATTCTGCAAGTTATATTTAGCATCACAAAACAAAATAAATAAAACAGTGATCTAGCTCACACTGGTGTCGCTGACTCAACGGTCGATAAAGTAAAGCTTGGGCTTTGTATCTGTTAGAAAAATCTTGTGTACGTCCTTATAAACTTATATTATATGGTTCTCGGCGATACATCTAATATTCAAATACGGCATTCAACTGTTAATCTCTTCCTTTGAAGAAGAAGTTCAAGGAGGATAGAATACAAGGTTGCGAGTCCAGAGTCCATGAAGAGTTTGTGAAGAGGAAGAGTAGGCGAAAGCAATGGTCGACACAAGAAATTATTCGAGGCTTTATATTCATTTGTGCTTTCAAAATTTAACACACGACTCTTCATTTCCATTAGTTTGATTAGTTTAAATATCAAAAATCACAATATCACCAAGCCATTCATATAATTTTTCCTCCTTTTGTTTGTTTTGTTCCAACTTTTTGGATCTGACGTCAGACTTGCCAATATCGCGAAAATAAAGTAGCTGTTTTGGGAGGACCCCACCTTCAGTACTTAATTCGTCATGGAAGAAACTTGACCAATCATCTAACAAAAAATGTAAATAGGCGCCTCGCTTCTTGCGCATCGGTGACCGGCAAAGGACTGAAAATACTACTTCAGTCCGCTAAGGGGCAGCAATATCTTTACTACCCGTTAAGGATGATCTTAAATGTTGCTGGTAACACTATGGATGCATTTGGTCCATGAGAAGATATCACTTGGGTTATTTTCATTTTTACAAAATTTGTCTCGAATAGTTTCATGACTTAAAGGATAACATTTTTCATTTAATAAAAGTATTCGCGCATATTTATTACATTCCAAAAACCTCATCTTCTCTTCACATCTACTCGGACTACCCAAGATCGTAATATGCAAGAAGGGCATTTTCTGCTTTTCGCAGAACACAATTGGGACTTTCGTTGTAAGCAAAGTGGTTCGGAATTGCCGAAATAGTATTAATACTAGAACAGGATTTTTCTGCATGGTGTTTACAGTAAAAATATTCAGCATTATCCCCAAATGTGAATTTATTCAATACCTAGGCTTTTATGTACTCAGGACTAAATAAGATTGGACACAAGTTTTTTTGTATACACACATGCACATACAGTAGCATGTACAGTAGAAGCACAAGACACATAAAATGCAATATTGTAACTTCCCATGTGCCATGACGTAAGTACAGAAAATAAACAAAGAAAAAGAAAAGGAACAATAAACGAAAGTGAGTGGAAAGACCTGAGTATAGAAATCATACACATATAGAAAACTTCTCATGCCTACATTTGCATACAAAGGTTTGTTTATTTTATGCACTGACGTTACTCAGTTGTCGAATTTGCCAAAAATAAAGTAGCGGTTTTCGGAAGGCGTCACCTGCTGCATTCTCTACATCTGTAAGATCCATAATCCATATAAAAGGCCACGGAATGCGGATTACAAAAACTACCTCTCTCGCTGCGTATGACGTCACAGCGCGACAAATTAAGCGTAAATTTCAATAAGTAAAGCAGTTGAAAAATTTGATTTTAATTGCTTTGCATACTTCGATAATGTCTAGCTTAATATTTAATAATGAAACAGATAAAAATTCTACTAGTGACCCAGCTGAATAACGACACCCATGGACACATACACCTCGACACACTTGTATACTCATAAGTTAAGAAAATTTATATACGTTTCTTCTATTTTGTGATAAATTTGAAATTCTAACAAAAATATTTGTACTTTCATAAAATATAATTTTATGTCTAACTATGAGATTAAGTTTTTAAAATTACTTTGCATGTCGACACCAAATAAATAAGTATAAATATAACATACACATATACAAATGTAGATACATATAACTGTGTATGGAAATAATGTATTCCAAAATTTCCAGTTTTAATAAAATATATCATACAGCTTTTTTAATGTTGGTAAATTTTTGAAAACAATAGTTCTTGGTCCGACGCTCATTGCCTATATATAATCAGCATATTCACAAAAACTTCCGGAAAGTTGCATTATCGTGGTTTTTTTTCGACAAAATTTCTACCAAAATATCGCGAGTAGGAATTTCGAACTTCGAAACAGTTGAATTCTGCATTTTTAGCAGCTTTAAGTCGCGTAAATTCGGATATAAAAAAGAAGGTAGTTCAATGGCATTATCATGTTAGAAATTTTACTTTTGCTGTCTTCAATTCAAATTTATAATAAAATAAATAAAATAATAATAAAAAGGAAAAAAAATGAGCTGCAAGTTTACACGCTTCCAAAATAGCAAAATGTGAGGAAGTCAGTATACAGTTTCGAAATAACTTTCGAAATACCATAATTTATTTTTAGCTATTAATATGTGGCAATATGGGTAATGTGGTAACGCTACTAGCAATACGAACAAATTATGAAACTTTAAAAACCGCCGTATCTGTTAAAAAATGTTAAGAGAAATTAGCTTCTTTTCTGTATCGTCCCGAGAACCAAGGTGTAAGCAGCTGATTAATTCGCCTTGGGCACTTATAGTACGTCAAAAATGTGTGTTTTGTTTACATATTTCATTGTTTACATTAGATGCTTTCCATTTCAATTCAACCGGGCTATTCGGGTCATGTTCTTCGATTTCGATGTAACTTAAATATGTTGCTCTCTGGTCAAAATAATGAGACACGTATTTTTTTGTTCGCCCGAAAAAAATTTTTTTCAAGAGTTATCGGCAATTTTGTTTTTCGCCTCAAACTCGATTTTTTTTAATTATACAAGAAAAAAAATTTTTTAAATGCCCATAACTTAGTCAAAAATGAACCGATTTTAATAATTCTGGGTTCAAAATGATCGTAATTACTTACACAAGCGACTTCATGTAGAAACAATTGCAAAAAACTAGTTGAAAATTTTTTATTTAGTAAAAAAGAAAAAAAATTTAAATTTTTTCAAAATTCAATATTTCAAAAAGTGTATTTTTTTTTTTTTTATAACTTTTTCCAAATCGAGAAAACATCTCAAACTTTAATTGAGCTGCATGCCTAGTAGCTAAAATGCGTTGTTTTTGAGTAATGAATTTTTGAGTAAACACCCTGTTTCGCACTTTTTGTTTTTTGCAAAATAAAAAATTTTCAACTACTTTTTTGCAACTATTTCTACATGAAATCGCTTGTGTAAGTAATGACGATCATTTTGAACCCAAAATTATTAAAATCGGTTCATTTTTGACTAAGTAATGAGCATTCAAAAAAAAAAATCTTATATTATTAAAAAAAAATCGATTTTGAGCCGAAAAACAAAATTGCCGATAACTCTTGAAAAAAATTTTTTTCGGGCGAACAAAAAAATACGTGTCTCATTATTTTGACCAGAGAGCAACATATTTGGGTTACATCGAAATCGAAGAACATGTCCCGAATAGCTCTTTTGAATTGAAATGGAAATAATCTATATAAGAAAATTTTTTTTAATTGCTCATAACTTAGTCAAAAATGAACCGATTTTAATAATTCTGGGTTCAAAATGATCGTTATTACTTACACGAGCGATTTCATGTAGAAATAGTTGCAAAAAAGTAGTTGAAAATTTTTTATTTTGCAAAAAACAAAAAGTGCGAAACAGGGTGTTTACTCAAAAATTCATTACTCAAAAACAACGCATTTTAGCTACTAGGCATGCAGCTCAATTAAAGTTTGAGATGTTTGCTCGATTTGGAAAAAGTTATAAAAAAAAAAATACACTTTTTGAAATATTGAATTTTGAAAAAATTTAAATTTTTTTTCTTTTTTACTAAATAAAAAATTTTCAACTAGTTTTTTGCAATTGTTTCTACATGAAGTCGCTTGTGTAAGTAATTACGATCATTTTGAACCCAGAATTATTAAAATCGGTTCATTTTTGACTAAGTCATGGGCATTTAAAAAATTTTTTTTCTTATATAATTAAAAAAAATCGAGTTTGAGGCGAAAAACAAAATTGCCGATAACTCTTGAAAAAATTTTTTTTCGGGCGAACAAAAAAATACGTGTCTCATTATTTTCACCAGAGAGCAACATATTTAAGTTACATCGAAATCGAAGAACATGCCCCGAATAGCCCGGTTGAATTGAAATGGAAAGCATCATTAGTAATGTGAAGTGAAAACTCTTATTTGAAGTGAAAATAATAGTGTTCGGCCTTTTTTATTAAATCCAATTGAAACGAAAAAAAAATTAAATATTATTTTGGGTAACTTCAAATGGGCCAAATGTGCTTTATGTGCCAAAAGAATGGAAAACAAAATAAAATAAAAATGAATAAAGGGACGAAAATTGATAGAATTCTTAAACAGAGCATATTAACACATGGGCTAAAAAGTCCCGGGCTTAACACATAGATGGCACTACTTTTATTGCATTCATCTCTCTTTCAGTTAGTACTAATCTTAAAAGGACAGCTGTTAAAATTTCATGATCTTCTATTTCTTAGTTCGTAAGTTATTCCGCTAAGAGTGAAGTTACTTTTGTTATTTTCAAAACAATGGATAAAAAAGATTTTCGAGTTTTAAGTTTACTTTACTTCTTGATGGGGAAAAATACCGTTCAAGTGAATCAATGGCTTGAAAATTGTTATGGGGATTCCGCTCCATCCGAAACAAGAATAAAACGATGGTTTGTTGAATTCAACCGATGATGCACAACGCAAATAGCCCGGCAACAACACCAGAAAACATCAAAAAAATCTGCAAAATCCTTTTGAATGTTGTCAAAATAATGAGTTGGCCTTATATTGCATGAGCATTTGACTAAGAGAAAGCTCTGTTCAAAGTGGCGTGGCACCCAATTTTGTTCGCTATTGATGAAAAACAAGTAAATCACAAGTCAATCAAAACAATGGCAAAACTACATGAATTGAACTTCGAATTACTCTTCCCGTATTTGCCAGATTTGGCTCCTAGCGACTACTGGCTGTTCGCGGACCAAAAAAATGCTCGCCGGTAAGAAATTTCGCTCGAATGAAGAGGCTATCACTGAAACCGAGGCCTGTTTTGAGGCAAAAGTCTTTCTACAAAAGTGGTATTGGAATGTTCTGGATGGAAATTACGTTGATAAAAAAGATAATTTTGAACAAAAAAAACATATTTTCTTTGTTAGGCCTGGGGCTTTTCATTTCGATACAGGTGGATATTAGAGTTATCCTTCGAATTATTACGACTTCTTCCCCCAAATACCAGTCCATGAACAACAGATTGTTTGCTGAGCCTTGACTTTCCCCTACAGGGTAATTATGACATGGAAAAAAATCGAGAAATCAGTTCTACATACATATCATATAATATTATGTAAGTATAACTCCAAAGGTGTCGATAAGGAAATTTGAGTATCATATCAAGAAAATTAAATATCAGTCTCTTATATAAGATATGGAAGTATTTCTCAATACGACACACGGAAATCTACACTAATATTATAAAGAGGAAAACTTTGTTAGTTTGTTTGTTTGGTTGTAATGAACAGGCTCAAAAACTACTGGACCGATTTTAAAAATTCTTTCACCATTCGAAAGCTACATCATCCACGAGTAACATAGATTATATTTTATTTTGGAAATAGGGCTCGAGATATAGGTCAAAACGTGGACCCGGGTAACGTTCGGATGTGTATGTACAATATGGGTATCAAATGGAAGCTGTTGGTGAATGCTTTAGTCCAGAGTATTTTTCATGGCGCTCCGTGACTAGGGTCTCGAGATAGAGACCAAAACGTGGACCCTAGAATGTGTTTGTACAATATGGATATCAAATTGAAGCTGTTGGTGAATGCTTTAGTACAGAGTATTTTTCATGCCGCTCCGTGACTGGGATCTCGAGATATAGGTCAAAACGTGGACCCGGGTAACCTTTGGTTGTGTATGTACAATATGGGTATCAAATGAAAGCTGTTGATAAGTGCTTTAATACGGGGTAATTTTCATACCTATTGATGACTAGGGTCTCGAAATATATGCCAAAACGTGGACCCGCCGTGTCTTTGCACCGAATTAAACCAAACTTACGCACATTGTTAAGTAAGTATTGAAAATGGGTTTCGTAAAGTTTGGTTGTAATTCGGAGCACTGGCAACGGGTACAGCGTTCTTTTGAACCAGCCATAATGTCGTTTACTTTTTTAACGCTTGGGGCGGAACTGAACTGACAAATTGACAGTGTGAGTTACAATGTGTCAATATTTCTTTCTGATTTGGATGCCATAAGGAAAAAACGTAAGTGCAACATGTAAAAATTGTTTGTGAATTTTTTGGAGTGGATTTTGGAACAGTGAATAATTTCTTACGAAATTTGAGAATTTAATGTGAAATCCGAATGAAATTATGTGTTCGTGGAAAAAAAATTTTTTTTTGTTTTTTTTTTTTGAAAAATATAAATGGATAATGGTTAAAAAAGCTCCAATGCTTAATAAAACATATAAATTGAAACGAAAAATTCATGGATGATCAGGAAAAAAGACGATTGTTTATTCATATGCGTTGATTTGAAATTTAAAAACAATCTTCTTTTTTCCTGATTTTCAATTTATATTTTATATTTACTCAAAAACAAATAGAAAAACAAAAAATATTGTTTATGCCAAAGCGCTTGAATAAAGAATAAAGAAATAAATAATATGAAAATCATATATTTTCTGTTCTAAACCATATCTATTCTATTTTAGTGTGCCCAGCGAAGGGGGCCGGGTTTGCTAGTATTTAAATTTAATAAAGAGAGAAACTACAAGCAATACAATTGGACAAATTCTTTATTTTTATTGTATTTTACCAAAGGGCAAGTGCGTCACAGTATTGGACTGGCCTTCCCAGTTCCTAGACACCAAACCCATTGAAAATGTGTGGGAACTATGAAAACGCATCTTGCCGGAAGGCCAGTCCATGAATTAAAGCCACTCGTGCGTCAAGTTCGTAAAATCTAGTCCTGTTTGTCGACGAGCTACGCAGAAAAACTGGTTCAAAGCATAAGAAGATACCAGGCTATACTCGACAACAATGAAGACTACACGGCTTATTGAGTAATTGCGACTCGTAGTTTTGTACATACTTTCATGTAAAAGAATTGTAAATGTATATCTTTTATACTTCATGAATAATCATGGTTCTTTTTTCTGACACAGACTGTATGTGGCCCCAACCGATTTCTTTTTTTACATTTAACTTCTGTTATAATGAAAAAAAAAACTCTCTCGATGTCTATGTTTGAATGAGGCGCAGTAAATACAAAGTCAATGATTTTTTTGCATTGGAAGTGCCCAAAGCCAGAAATATACGAGTAAATAGCAATCCTTGTATGACGATTCGGAGGAGTGGATCAAAAATTGCTTCAGAAGACTGGTTTGTGATTTCAATGAGATGTTTCTTCCCACAAAACAGCATTCTAAAATTTATCGTTAAAATGACTAATAAAATTAAAATGAAATTTAAGTTGCGATTGTACGTATGAATGTACAAATTCTTCAACTTTTGCGGTGCTAACCGAAGCCGATTGGCGATTCAGACTTTGGCGATAAAAGTTTTGCCGCAGTCATTTTTGATATTTGTGGTTGTTAGCATCGCCGTTTTGCTTCGTCCTTACTATTTTCTATGTGCAGCAGAAATATTTTATTTATTAAATTTATTTCTACTATTATTCCTTACAAATTACTGAAACTGAGGATGTTTTAACAAAGTGCGCCACTAAGAATAAGTTCACAATTGAATGAGTGTCAAATAGTCACATAAAAGTATGTTCTGTGCGAAAATAAAAAATATGTAATTTGAACGAAAGTGCATTCAAGATCTTGGCTGAAAATCTTAGGGATAACAAAACCAACTAAAACAAGTGAGGATGTGCTGAGTTCGGCCCAGACCGCACACTATATACCCGTGCACATTTTAGTAAATTTCAATATGGGCTGGCTGTTGTTTGTGGAATCAAAGCAAACTCGTAGGCAATGAGAGTTATGGATCGCAACAGTAGATGAACGGACGGAAATTTAGACTTTTTACACAATTTCTTTGTAATCGTATTTACTTTTCGGGTTCATCACTTGTATAGATGTAGCTTGATTGCCTGGAGAAACGGACGGAAGGTGAGGGGACATGGCACCCTGTTGGGTTGAAAAAGTTGGCATGGCCTTCAGGCCACGACCACGCCAAGATCTTATCCCACAATCAATAAAATTCTCCTTTCTTTCACCGCAGTATTATGGACAGATAATCCCTGCCGACTTCATAACGCTTTGTTGTTAAAATCAAATAGCATTTACAATAATACAATTTTAATAAAATGCGAAGTATTATTTAGTAAAAAAGCTTGAAGTGCTTCAATTTCTTTTATTATTAATAGTTAATTTTCGGTGTTTATATTTCAGTAAATTAAGCGGGAATTTTTTTAAGCTTATGCGAAAAAAGCATTTTTAACGTTAAATATTCCTATTAATTCTTACTGATGATTAGGCTTTATCCGTTTGAGTCTCCTTTGGTTTGGCAAGTCGCCGAACCTCAGGGTTGGTATCTTTTTCAAGCCTTTTGGTATGAGCTGCAGCATTGTGTTTGACAACTTTAGGTACCGACGTAGTCATGAGGTCACGACGCAAGTCACTGTTTTTCTCATGCCATGGCGAGTTTATTGTGTTTTTTATAAACATTTTTTGAAATCCTTTAATTTTTCCATTATCTGCTTGCTTAGCACAGCCCCACAGCTACATACATATCGATGTTGAAGGTTCTTCAGCAACACTTTGCGCAACGTTTTGGTCTGCCAGTCATTAATTTGCCATCCACGTCAGAATCCGTTTCTTGAAAATTTTTCCCCAACCTTTGCATTGTCGACTCTTTCGGATGAATTATTACACGAATTTTGCGATGTGTTGTTTTCAAAATCGCCCATTTTCATAATAAGTTTCAGTTATTTTATTGCGTTATTTTATCGTGCAAAATTTTACATCAGATGACATAAAAATGGGTACCGCCTAGGAATTATTCACTACCATGTCGACTTCCTCAAAATCTTCTTCGAAGTCATCACTAAAAATATTTGAGTTTTTGGATCTCCGGATTTACAACGGAACAAAAATTTCAACATTATTTCTTTAGAATATTTCCAAACGTACAGCAAGCACGGCACATTGCTACTGAAGCACAACAATTTGTAAAATTATCATCGCTTTCGGGTCACCCTTTATATGAAAGTGAAGTTATAGATTTTCGAATACCAAATAATCGCATTCATGTACCTACATACACTCATATGGATATGATCAATTCAATTGTTTTTTAAGGGTTGTGTGTCTGTAAAGGACTTAGTTGAGCGCCATGAACGTCATCATTTTGGTTTTGTGCATCGTGATTTGGTTTTGGAACGCGATTGTTCCCTGCCGCTGCACTTTGTCGGAAATACCGAATTGTGCCTTTGAAGATACCGTTAACCTAACCTCCAGCAAAAAATTTAGCAACGGCTCCTACCTCTATGAGGGCGTATTGGTGCCTCCTGCATTGACCGGCCACTACGATTATGTTGAGCTGTACGAAGGAGAGCGCCAACAGGTGACGAAACATATTCGGGGTTGTGTGTGTCATCTCAAGCAATGCGTCAAATTTTGCTGCCACCCAAGAGCGGAAATGTATCGCATTGAAAATACCACTTTAATAGACTGCGATAGCGCGCCAAGTAAAGACTTCAATTACTTGCCATATGTAAATATTACTATGTCGGACAGCAGCCAAGTCTTGACGAATGTGCTGGATGAATTTTTGCTGCAGCAAGGGCTTCCATGCAATCAAGGGTATATGCTTGTGCCGCATGTAAACGAAAAGCATAAATGGAAATTGTTTAAGGTAGGGAGCAGTGTGGATTTATATCTAATATATATATATATATATTTACAAATGCAACAATATACTCGTACATATGCATTTTATATTACAGAATGGTACTCTATTGCGTACGTTGTATCAGACGTTCCTTTCGAGACGGGATTATTGCCTTTATGCCTATGAGGTAAATGGTCGATATGAACTGCATCCACTGAACTGCTTCACCGATCGCAAGGAGCCCCCAACACTCATGACAAACACTATCGGTAAGATATATTAATCATATACATGTATTAGGGTTGCCAAATATAACGGGAAATTTTGATCATGGTATCATGGTAAATCTTAAGGTGATACATTTTTTAAAATTGTACATATTTAAAAAATCATATGATTTAGAAACCCATATATTGCAAATAAAAATGCAAATACGTTATAATTATTTAAAAAACAGGATTAAATAAAATTTAAAAAAATATACAAAACAAAAAAAAAACAAGAATCCGAAACATATTTACTCGAATTACATAAAGCCATATTAAAAAAATTTCCTATGTTCTTAAACTGACAATGCTGCTCACTCGTAGTTTTTAGCAGGGCAAGAAGGGGAATTTTATGTTCGAGTAAATATTAGCCATGGAACAAAGCAAGCTGATTCATTAACGCTTGTGAGCTAACTATACAAATATGTACTATTCATATATGAAAAGATATGAGCCCGTAGAGAAACTTATTCGATTCTTCAAAAAAAGTTAATCTTTCTACCTCTAAATACGCTAAACTATATGCTCCATCTAGAAACAGGACTATTACCGCAGTTTTATCTTAGTCTACCGACAAAGAGACTCCCTAGCATATTGGCTAATGAAGCAGTAAAGCAGGGATCGCATTGGGTTAAAAAGTGGACTAAAATATACCGAAGTATTTTCGAAGAAAAGTGTGCTAATGATGCACTTCGTCAGAAAAGATGGTAGGTAAGTAGGTGAATTCGTTCGTCTGGCACTCCCCAAGTAGCACTAAGGTGTCGTTTTGATACTGTTATGAGACCTCCTATGAGCAGATATCTAAAGTATAGTCAGCCAGGGCTGTTGATGCAATGGAGGCGATTTGTGGGATTTAAGTTGGAGTACTGCTCCAGAGCTGTGAAAGAAAGGACCTTGATCGTCTATCTTTCAAGCTTAGACATTTACAGAGAAAGGATTGAACAGTTTCCTTCTCTGAAAAGTCTCCCCAGCTTCTGCAATTAGGACTAAATGGTAGACCTAGCTTTTCCGCGTGCGTGCCTATCGTTCAATGACCAGTAAACACTGCTAGGAGTTTGGAAATTGAATGGCGTGGCGTCCCCTGGACTTTCTGAGTCCTCCATCTATTGTACTGCGACCAAAAGGTTTTCGAAATAGCACCTTAAGAAATATAGCTCCATCTCTTCAAAGCTCACCTTCAAATATAGTCAGAGGGAGGGCAATGACCAGGTGTGATATCTCTGGGACCAATTCAGACGACCTCTTCTCTATATATTTCTATGCCCTGGAAGCCAGATCAGCCTTGATGACGGCTTGACTATTGGAAAAAAATTATAATATCTCCCTCGCTCCTACGTTCCCTAAGCATTTTGCATGCCTGCAAGATCTAGATAATTTGGCTGATAGAGAAAACCCCTGCTCCGACTCCCGATTCCATCTTGGAGCCGTCAGTGGAGACAGAGATACAAGCCTCGGTACAAATTGTCTCCTCGTTCTAATCCTGCCTACTTAGAAAGATTGCTCTGGCACGACTCTCAAACTCCAGTTTGCGTAAAGAGAGTTCTGTACGAAGTTTAGAGAAATACGGCGTTAACTGCCTAAAAATGCTACCTTGTAATACAGTCTTCAGAGATTGCCTCCTGAGTCCAAGCGCATTTAACCTGATTGCACTTCGAATTGCGATGGAAATAACATAAAACTCGATGGAAAGTAAGTGGCAGAAGACATTCAGCACTGAGACAAGTTCTACATGCTTTACAGATTGTACCCTCCCCAGTTTAGTGATGTTGTTGCCCTTCCGAAGATTTTCACACCAAACTCGGCATCCATACGTTAAAATTGGCAGAACCACTACGTCGTGCGCCCAAAGAACGATCTGTCGCTAGAGCCCCCATTTTTTGCCGAACCCACAATTGCAGGAGTAGAACGCTGTACTGGTTTACTTTACCCGATTTTCAACGGAATTTGGACGCAAGTATCCCTCCAAGATGATTTTGACATATTTTCAATAATGAGTGTGTTTTTGAACGCTTACGCAACGCAATTAGACAACAGCGACTTCGGGAATAAGCTCTCAATATTTCCCAACGTTGTCCCAGAATAAAGTGATTCATTTCTTTCCGCGGAGATGTGATACCTCCTATGTTCTGTCAAGATTTATAAATATTTATAAAAATGATGCAGTGTTCAATTTAAAACAATTTAAAAATTTATTTCAAATTTGGTAATAAAGAAGTTTTTACTTTGTTCAATCGGATATTGAGAAATTTGCAGGGATTTCCGGGTCCTGAAAGAACGGGATCCCAGTTCCGGGATCCCATATCCAATATTTATTTATGTGTACATCTGTATTCAGCTATTCAAAGAACGACTTCCCTTCCCTTTGTTTTTATTAGTAATGCTGATTTCTGCCCCCTTCTTGTTTGCAACAATTTTGGTTTACTGGTGTTTGCCGGAGCTGCGCAACACCCACAGCAAGTGCTTCATGTGCTACCTATTCTCTTTGGCCATCGGCACGACAATGATAGTTGCGGTGAATCTGCGAACGTCAGATTATGAAAATGTTACCTGCGAGATCATAGGTGAGTTTTTTATACTACTCTATTACTAAATATTATGTAAGTATTATTATTTTATGTGTCTGGTACTACAAATAGGTTATATCGCCTATTTCTTCTTCATTGCCGCTTTCTTCTGGCTCAATGTCATTTGCTACGATATTTGGCGCAAGACTTCTAACGTTCAGAATTTGATGTCACAAAAAATGTTTTACTTCTACTTACTCTACGGGTGGGGAGTGCCATCCCTTATGACTACCGCGACCATTGCGGTGCAGCATTCCAATTTACCAGATGAACTGAAGTCGGGCATAGGAAAATCACATTGCTGGTTGAAAGGCGAGTAAATCGAACATACGAGACTAAATTATTTTATTACTAAATGTATACAATATATAACGATATACATTCGCTTACAGATGATGACTGGTCTGCCATGATTTACTTCTATGGACCCGGTTTATTGCTAATTATTTTCAACCTTATCATATTCTACCTGACTGTTAGGAAGATCTACAGCGTACGGAAGGATCTGCAGGAGCTTACATCTGGCGGAGAGAGCGCCCAAAATCTACGTTCGCAAAAAAATAGGTGAGCCTTAAGGTTTGATTACATCGCACAGCTTCGCATACATTTTAAACTGTGAGATAAACATTTGCTTAATACTTTTGTAAACGGTGGTAGGATGGACTAAAGTCACTAGATTCATGCACTGGAGGACCCCTAAGGGTGGTGTCCCTTCGCCTCTCCTTTGACTACTCTCTATTGACGAAATTCAGACAATGTTAAATGAGGGCGGGCCTAAGGTAGTAGTATACGTCGATGACTTGGTTCTCGGCAAGTGGAACTTTTCCCAACGCTGCCCTGAATGTCATTTTGCATTTTTTCCACCGCTGCTGAAAGTGGAAGCACTTGAGGCACCCTGGGGCACTAGTGGTACTTCAACCATTTCACTCACCTACATGCATCAGATTACCCAGAAATTAGCGCAACTTATAAAAATTAGTGGCGTATTAAGTTTAGATTTTGCTTCACGTTTCAAATCACATATCAATTGCAGTGGCACCAATGGTAATATTTGTACAGATTTTCATGGAAAGCATTTTAGAGTGATTTACGATTTTCTCTGTGCAATCTGATCAATTCTAATATTGTAAATATGTATTGTATCCTAGGAAAACTGAGAAAGAAAAATAGCTGTAAGACATGCAATAATAAAATGCAAAAGCTAAAACAGCAGGGTTTACAATTTTGTAGCAAGATTCGGGGCAAGTTTCGCGGGCTGCTTACTTTCGATTTTCGATTTTTTCGCTGTGTAGACACGTCGAATTTCTACTAAAGGAAGAAGTGGATCAAAGAATATCGATTCACAAACTTCGTCCTATGAGACAAAAGGAGAGTCAAAACAAAGGTTAGCTAATAAATAAATATTTTTGTGAGGAATGAAAAGCCGCTTTATTTCTTAAGCAAACCTCGTCCGTAGTTTCTTGATTGTGTTAGAACAAACGTATTGTTAGGGATGAAAAAGCGCTGGCACAAATATATAATATTACATCTGAAGCAGATTATTTTATAGGAGACAAAATAGAAATTGCTGAATAAATAAAAGTGTTTCGAGAAGCACAAAAAGTCAGCTTACTTTTTAAACATACTTCGTATGCAAGTAATGTAGAAGATTAATTTGCAAACTTTAAACTTCGTTGAGCAGAAGTTTTCACGCCCTTTTTTTCCACTATACAGCCTCATCCGCAGTACAAAATGTGCTTCACATATTTGTTTATTTTTTTTTAGCAACAACGCCAATTATATTAGTCAAAAATGAGTTCTAGTGATACGTTTATTTAATTTAATTTTTAAAATACTAGGAAACATTAAAATCAAGTTATCGACATTAAAATCTAGTTTTCTGCTAACAAATCTGTTTCATACCCAACGAAAGCTGTTTTTGTGATAGAAACCCGTCGCGAACCGTGAATCCCCCTATTAGGTTTTCAAAAGATTGACAAGGCTTAAAAGCCGTAAGATAAAGATTTAAAGTTGAGTGAAGTTGTGCGAAGTTGCGCGACGTATTCCTAATCAGACCTTCATTTCTGAAAATGAATTGAAATAGAAAAATAAATCTAATGAGAATTTTAGTGCGTGGCTATTCTTTCGTTTGTCCATCATTATGGGTGTCAGCTGGATATTGGAAATCATCGGCTATCTTGTGGGAAACAGAACCAATATTATTTTGGCAATAGCAGATATTTTCAACGCATCGCAAGGACTAATTATATTCTTACTGTTTGTTGTGAAGAAGAATGTAATCGTACTAATAAAAACCAGGTAAATGCAAATAAACCCAAAAACTCAGATTCTGTCAAGAAAGTACCGGCAATCGATGAATAAAACAAAAAATATTTATGCTGTATTCAAATTTATTGTTGGTTAAAATCTCTGAAATAATTAATTACGTCAACAAATAATCAAATTATTAAAGCGAATTGGGCTCTCAAACGCCGAATAACGTTCGGATTTTTTCGTGTTTGTTTTCGTCATGGGTTTTTTTTTTAATTTTTGACAAATATTCATTTGAAATGATCATTTCCTGGGGCTTATTTGAGAGAATATGCCAACCCAGCTGGAAAATAAATATTTCTATTTTAATATACTTAAACTTAATGCATTTAAATTTAGAATCTTAAACCACCAGTTAAATTGTTGTTGTCGTGTATTAATTTCCATTGAAACTTAGAATTTTTCTTTGATTAATTAAATTTTTATTTAAGACATATAATTTAAAATACTTTCTTATATTACAGAATACTTTGCTACTTGCATAAAAAAATCCAATGGCTGAAGATGAAGCTCGATAAACCGGATAACTCAATGGAATAGTCCAATAGTTAGATATTTACATATAAATTTAAGTAAGTAATTTTTTATAGAATAAAAATGTAGCTAGTTTCTTAAAGTGTCATTCGATCGCAAGCTATTTTCCCGCTTTGAATATTTCTTCTCGTAACTTTCGTTTATTTACTATTAAATTCTTAAAGATCGAATTAAATATTTCAACTACCACTTTGTGTAAAACATTCCAAAAAAACTACTTTAACTTTGGACAGTACTCCTTCGTCTACATATGTATAGGCGCAAGAATAGCGTTTTAGAGTGAATTAATTAAGCTAGCTTAAGTTACAAAAAATAAAAAATAAAAAAATTCAGCCTCAAACAGTTGTTTTCTTTCATTCAAAGTGAAATAATTAAGGAAAACCATGAAGCAATATTTATGTGTCGAATCCAAGGGAATGGCTAAGCTGAAAATATAAACAATTCAGTACCATTCAAAAAGTAGCATAAACTTATTCTGTAGTTCTCATCGGTCTTTGCAATTTTTTACTACCGCTTCAGATGTTGGATAAACTTATGGCCCCTTTGCCCTTACTTCCAAATTGCATCCGAAATCAGTAGTCAATATTTACATAACCTTTTATTATTTATGTAAATCATGAAGAAAATCAATATGTTTATATACAGTCGTGGACAACCAATCAGAGCCTACTTGCTTTTTTGTGCTTCTCATTATGTGTTGTTCACTTTTTATTTTATGTGACCACTAGCAGCCTATTGAATTTTATTTAAATGTAAGTCTTCATAAGCGAGTATGAATGCCAAAAAAACTTACAATTCAAATTTAATATCAACTCAATTTTTATATGGGAAGGGAACACGGTCAAAATTCAAAAGAACGCTCTATGATAAATTTCGATTTTCGTTTTGTTCTCGAGCTCGCAAATAAAAACAAAAAAGATGATGGTTCGCTGAACCACCAAGTTAGTCCCGAAAGCCTCCAAGCATTCAATCTTGTAATTTGTTCAGCGGAGAGTTGAAGTCGTTTACTCTCCAATGATAAGTCCGTTAGAATCATCGGAATGCACTGAACCAAAATATTTCTCTCTTTTTACTTACCTTTATTAATCGTCACCTCTAAGACGTTGTTCATACATTTTTTTCCTAAATATACAGAGTCTACTTTTGATTGAAATCGAGGTGCTGATTCTTTATGGTGCATAATCGGGTGCATCGATTTGAAAGAAAACAACTTTTCGGGAAAGAAACTTGTATTCATCAAGTTTGTGGGAGCCTATCCCACGTGAAATGAAGGCAATTTCGAGCCTCCGTATTTTCCGCGCGCCAACTTGCCACGTCTTTCTGTACGATCCCGTAAATTAGCGCAGTTCATTCTAGTTCCTTTGGGTATGCAACCAATTACTAAAATTTTTTCAGTTTTCCTGAAAATGCTGGAAATTTTCTTCGATGCCGATATTTTCATTCTGATTTTCTTTTCGACATTTTCTAACGACAAATAACTGAAATTAGGTATCTTAAATTGATGAACCCAAAAATATAAATACGACGCAAATAAAATTTGGGAAAAATGGCCAAAGCCGTAATCCGTTTTGAGAAAATGCGTGTACGAGGTGTGTTCAAAAAGTATCGTGAAATTTGTGTTTTTTCAAAAATTATTTATTTATTCATAAATATCTATTTTGTCCCCTTCAAAGTAATCCCTATAAGATATTATGCACTTGTGCCAACGTTTTTTCCAATCTTCGAAACACTTCAAAAAATCATTTTTTTTATCTTGTTCAGCTCCTCCTTCGATGCCGTCTTTATCTCGTCAATCGTAGCATACCGTCGTCCTTTCTTGGGCCTCTTCAGTTTCGGAAACAAGAAAAAGTCACAGGGGGCCAGATCTGGGGGAATACGGTGGCTGTGGCGTCATTAGTGTGTTGTTTTTGGCCAAAAAGTTGCGCACAGGCAACGATGTGTAAGCAGAGGCGTTATCGTGATGCAAGAGCCAATTTTTGTTCTTCCACAAATCCGGGCGATTCTGGCGGATTGCTTCGCGCAATTTGCACAGCGCATAACTTGCAGGTAATATTCCTTATTGACCGTTTTACCCTGTGGCAAGAACTCATGATGCACAACGCCCCTGAAATCGAAGAAAACGGTAAGCAAAACTTTTACATTCGACCGAACTTGGCGCGCTTTTTTGGTCTTGGTTCGGGCGGCAGATTCCGTTGAGATGATTGAGCTTTGGTTTTCACTTCATAACCATAAACCCATGATTCGTCACCAGTTATGACCCTCTGGAGCAAATTTGGGTCGTCGCGGACAGAGTCCAACATCTCATTATTATGCCCAAATCATTGAAAAAAAAATCGAATGGCACGAGCCAATCGATATGTCTAGGTCCTCAGCAACTTCTCTGACGGTGATTCGAAGATTGGCCAATAAAATTTTCTTCACTTCATCAATTTTTTCGTCTATTGTTGAAGTGTTTGGGCGTCCGGCACGCTTTTCGTCGTTCACATCTTCTTTGCCTTCTCAGAACATTTATTTATCGGTGGTACAGATAAACGTTGCTTTGCTCCAAAGTAGCTTCTCCGTATGACACTGCTTTTCACACAAAATTTGATACAGGTTCTTTGCTCCATCTTTTTGAATAGGTAAAAATCGAGCACGAGCCGAAGCACGTGGAAGCAAAGCAGTTGTCAACAATTAACTGAACATTCCAAATGGCCGAACTCGTCGGCATGAATGAGAGACATGGGTACCAACATATCGCCACAAAAAAATCGAATTTCGAATATACGTAACCTGCGAAAATTCTGCTCTTCTTCTGCTATCGACCACAACTTAGTTCCAATTTTTTCACTTTTTTTCATCTTCAAAGGCCTTTGTCGAAATAGTCGATCCCATTTTTATCATTGTATGTATATGCAGATGAATACCCTCAATTATGTATCATCAGAACCGCACATGGGACAGACCAAAAAACTGCTAACAAGGCCTTCAATAATTGAATTGACAGGAAGCGCTACTGCGAAAAAATTAAATTTTCTTTGTTTAACTTATGAAATGAACTTAACGATAACCCATCTTATATCTTTGAATACGATATGCTATCATTGCTATGTGGCATGATATGCCATATGTATATGCGTGTGTATGTGTGTAGATATTTGTATGGTGACAACTGTGGTCATCTTTGTTATTTAACTGCTTCTTATCATTGAAAATTTCGGGTTTCTGATAGATTATCGTAGCAGCAAGCGGACCACCGTTTACCACTGAATTCTGCTTCGCCGCATTTACAGTACGCGAGGTGTGCGCACGAGTATGCAGGTAAGCTAATTCGCATGTGTTGCTTTCCACCATTGCCTAAAACTCACCACAATTGTGGCGATTTATTTACAATAACACAATTAACCCACCGACGGGCAAAAGCTAAGCGAGAAATTCAAAACAGTAAGCAAACGTAGAGCGTGAACGCTTACAGCAACGTATCGCTGCCCCACCACGACGGATTCATTGCTGGATATTTAGGGGGCATCATTAGCTAGTGACTTTCCTTAACGTTTCAGTTCAGTATAAAACGTAGATGTGCGCGGTTGTTGGGGTTGTTGGCGCGGCTGACAAAAAGGAGTGAAAATATAATCACAGTGAAGCGACGACTAATCTGCGCGAGGAACCGGTTGAATACGCGCGCGAGTAAAACTAATTATTTAATTACGAAAGATATTCAGTTCATTTTTTGGTTTTAAATACCGGCTTTTCTGAAACCCTCGTGAAACTAGTGAAGACGCGCGAGAAAGCAGGAAGCGAGTTTAAAGTTGGTTCAAAAAAAAAAAAAAAAAAAAAAAAAAACTGTCGAAGTGGGGAAATCCATTTGTAATGACAACAACTTGCTAAGTATTTTTTATGACTACTCAGGAGTGTGTTTATAAATATAAAAAAAATATATATTTTGTGCATATATGTAGGTACATATGTATGTATTCAAGTGAATTGTGTAATTTGTATGCGAAATCGAATTTAATTAACGATTGTGGGTTGACAAAATTCAATGTCTTTTACTTCTTACAAAACTGAAACCGTGGAGTCGGACAAATAAAAAGAAATTGATCCGTATCATAATCGTCGACATATGTACGAACATACGTAAATGCTTAAATACATACATACGTACATGTGTATGTATGTGTTCGGTTGACACCTTTTAATTGTGGATTCCCACACTCCATACCCTGCTTTGGCATCAATTGGTTTTGGTGTTTTTGTAATACAAACTTATGTGCTTCTGTGCCTACATACATACATATACATATGTATGTGTACATAAAATACCTATGTAAATAATATTATTGTATATAAATACCTGGATGACACACTCGATTTGATTGTTTTGCTCTTGTTGTTGTTGTTGTGCTTTCGGTTGTTAATGCACTTGACAGCCAGTTTGAAGCTGAAATAAGTAAAATTAAAGTGTCACAATAAGAAACGGCAAAAAAGAGAACTAAAGGAAGAGATAAAGAAAATACCCGTACTTAAGATAACAATCAAGTGGTTAAAAAGAGAAAGAATGAGAAGTGGAGAAGTTTAAATAAAACAAAAAACAATTAAGCTCCAAGAAGTTTGACCGGAACACATAGCCCAACTGAGGGTTAGCACAGGTAAGTGCGAAGGTTCAGAAATATGTTTTAGCGAAGTAAAGAAGTGGTTCTGATAAAGAAAAATATGTGTGTATGTATGTACTTTCATTAATGATCGGGTTTATTGTATCTTCCCTGATTACGGGAAAGGGTTCAAATGCTTGTTTTCTTCTATCTGATTACAATCACCTTTTGCAACGGCTTCAAGTTGCCGTCAAACTATCAGTTGCAATTTAAAAAGTATGAAACCCCGCAAAAGTATGAAAATAGACATTAAAGATCATTAAATAAATAAATAAAAAAGATAAGTTTATAAATTTATTTATCTAATTTTTATATTAAAGATAATTTTTATATTTTATTTTTAATTTTTATAAACAAAAAACAAGTTTATTTTTTGATTTATTTATTACATGTTTTTATCAAATATAATTTTTATATTTTATATTTAATTTTTAATCAACAAATAAATAATGTTTGTTTATAAATTTATTTATTTTATTTATTAAATTTTATATTTTAAATTTTAATAAAAGAATTCATTTATAAATTTTTTATATTTTTATATTAAATATAATTTTAAATCCTATTTTTAATTTTTAATAAACAAAGAAAAAAGGTTCATTTATAGATTTTTTTATTAAATTCTTTTATTAAATGTAGATTTTATTTTAAATTTTTATTAAAAAAATAAAACAGTTTCGTTTATAAATTTATTTATTCACTTTTTATATTAAGTTAATTTTCATATTTTAACTCTTATATTTAATTTTTAATACAAAAATAAACAGGTTCATTTATAAATGTATTTATTTAACTTCTATATTAAACATAATTTATATATATTTAAAAAAATTTTTAATAAGCAGTAAATTTAGTTATTTATTAGAATTTATTTGATTTTTTTTAGTAAATATTTTTTTATATTTAATTTTTAATGTAATGTTTAGTAAGCAAATAAAAAAGCTTCATTCATAAATTTATTTATTTAATTTTTAATTTTTATTTATAATTTTAATTTTCTTAACTTCATGGGGCATTTTGTGCCTCTTTGGAACTTTATGATTTATGTATGTATGTATATGTATATTAATTTTTAATCTCAATTTTAATTATTTCAATGTGTTATTTATTATTCTTTTCATTTTTAATACATTTTTTTGCTTCTTCTAAATATTAATCAGAAATTTATAAGCAATACTCCCAATAAGATGTAAAAGTGAGTATTTCTATATTTTGAAAAAAATATAACATAAAATACATACGTGCATACATACATACAATTTACAAAGCCAAATAAATTGAGCTTTGCCAACCAGTTGAAATATGAAAACTCATCAGTTTTACTGCTAAAGGTAGAAATTTTAAAAATACTTTGAAATTTCTATGAATTAGTTTAAATTTGAATTTTTCTAGCGAAAATATGTGTGCATGGTGTAACGAATTAGAGGGAAGCTTGTTTTTATTTTTAATTTACTCGTAATTGCCCTTTCTGAGCTATCTATTCCAGTATCTATCGCACGCGCAGAGGGCTTGAACCGTTCAGCCAACGAAACGTAACAGGAGATACATATGTGTGTATGTATAAGTGTATGCACTTCCAAGCCAGCAATAAAAATGTGCACCTGCATTTGAAGAATGAAATATTCAAAGCGCAGAACCATATTTGTGCTCGGATTTTCTTTTAATAATAAGATTAGACTCGCATGCGTTTAATAAATTTAAGAAAGTGTTTTACAAATGTACTTAAGCAGCCTCAAAGTACCGGTGTATGTTGGTGTGTTATATGAAAAAGAAGTATACAAAATGTCTCTACTTTAGAGACAAAGTGAAACCTGAAAACAAAAATAACTTCGAGCTCCCATCAGAATTTGATTATTTCCTAAATTGATATTAATTACCTTTAGATGTTTTTCAGTGCAATCTTTCTGCACAAGTAAATATTAAAGAACTTTAAACATTAAATAAAATAACCCTTTTATTAAATAATAATTTTTTTATCAATTACTTAAGAAATCATGACTAATTAACCAAACAACTGATTGTTCAACTTGAGAATGAAGTTGATTCGAATACAACTTTTTGAATCAAAATTATTAACGTATTAAAATTACATAAAGATGTACATATGTATGTATTAGGATGGTACAAAAAAATTGTATTTATATATTTATAATTGGCGCTTACACCCTTTATTTGGTATTTGGCCGAGCTCCTCCTCCAACTTGTGGTTGATGCATTTGCACGATTGGAAAAAACCTACAATTGTACGACGCCTCCAAAAGGTTCGGAGGTTTGGCATTGCCTGCCAAGGAGAGACTTTGTCTTCAGGTTGGTATTTCATGCACGGAGACTTGAACTAAGCCACTTCCGGCACCGAATAGCCGCCGGATTTTGTTCGATAATCCCTCAATTTATTCTATAGCCAAAAAATTAGTCATCGATATTTTATTATAATATTTATTTATTTTCATTTATTATTATTTTGACTAAATATTTGCCTACGCCGCCTTTGAAAATTACCATTGATTTCCAATAGAAAAACAACCGCTTTTCTGTAAATTTGTTATAAAATGCTCACAGATCGATGTGATTTTATATCCTCTTTTAATTTCTCTTCTTCTTAAAAATTGTACCACAAAAAAAAGAAGAATAATAGAAATAGCTTTAAACAGTTTTATAGTCGATTTTAGCTCTTAGCCGATGCTACGAGTACTGACATGCCTTCGATTTTTTTTGTGATTTTATTGACATTTTCGACATTATCGGCATTGGCTTGCGAATTTTCTCTTTGTTGACTTCCATTGTTAACACCCTGTAACTCTCAACTGAAAGGAACAAAAAAAACAGCAAACTATTTTTTTTAAGTGAAATGTCACTTCGACAACAACCACAAACTTTAAATTATTTGATCGATACTATGAGATATCGACCACTACAGCTATCTACCGAGAAAATAATGGATTTCTTTTTCCCCAAAATAATTAAATTACAAAAATTAATTATGTGACTCATTTTTTTGCCTTAGAACAAATTTAGAGGGCCAATAAAATAAAATAAAAAACGCTTTTTGGGCCATCCTAGTATACATATGTATGTATATGTACATATATCTACTTCTAGGCGTATGTAGGTATGTATTTAAAAAAACGATTGTTTACACTTTGAAAGTTTTTGTTTTATTATTCTGTCATAGCACTCGAATTCGCAACTATTTAAGTTGTTGCTGTTGATAATGCATTGAATATTAAAATTACTACAGACGCTGGCGAACGTGCTTCCAATCTAAATTTCTCCTCTTACGGCAGTAGGGAACTCTGGCGTTTGCGTTTTTAGGTATAGTATGAGTACACACACAGACATGGTTGATGGATTTTCGTGTTAATTTTTTTTAATATAGTCACGCAAATGCGGGCTCTACTATTTCTCGTTATAATTTTTTATTCAAATTGATTAAGTTTTTCCCTAGAATCTGTGAGACGCGAGAACTCAACCGGTGAGGTGTATTATTACAATGATTTCGTTTGCATATTGGTTTTTATATGTATGTAAGTGCATACATACAGTACGCGTCAAATAGATAACACTTCATGATTGTGACCAGTTGCTTTTTTCCTTTTTTTTTCTGTGAATGTTCATTTTTTTTCTAAAAGCATAGCCAAGCTCTTTCTCCAATTTGTTGATGTGGTTTCAAAAGGGGAAGGACCTACAGTTTTACGCCTTCTCAGAGGGACAGGTTGTTTTTATGAGAAATCCTTGTTTTTTATTTTTGGAGGAAGAGCTCGGCCAAACAACCAACAGCGGATGTAAGCGCATACACACATACATAGCTATGTTATATAAAAAAAAATCATACAAATTCATATTTTATACTTTGTAAAAAATTAGAAAAACTCCACAAACTTTTCATCACCATTTCACGCTTTTTAGAATTAGAATTAGAATAAATAGAATGTCCAGAAAAATTTGTGCATGCAGTTTTATAGCAAATTTAGTTTTGGTCAAACTCAAATGATATGATAAAATGCAAGTTTGAAGATGCTAAAAAATCTCGTTGATTTTTTATATTTTTTTCCTTTGCTGCACATTTTCCCCATATAAGAAATGCACAAAGTTTGTATAGTGAATGAAAATAATAAAAAAGCGTTTAAATACAAATTTTGGAAAACGGGTGTAGCATCATCTTTCCCAAATGCATTCGTTTAGTTCAAAAATAAATATCTCAAATTTTCGAAATTCATTGCTATGAAGAAGAAGAAGAAGAATTTCCATTCGGCCGCCAGTCTGTATATACAAAATAATGGTTGGTAATAGTTGCAGCTTTTCGAGAAATGCTAGCCGCTTTCGATTCACAAGTTCTCTGTTTGGTAGCGAATTCAGTGGTTTACTAAGCGAAGGATGGAAACGAAAATTTATATGAAAACAACAACAGTTTAGCGATGTTCGTCGGCGTCGTGCTTAGCCCAGTGCCTTCAAGTATAAGCAGGGACTTTTTTTCCTATATTTTTAGGCGGCATGCTTTGGAAAACAATTGAAAATTACATAAAAGTTTGCCGAAACAAAAAGAATGCGGTGCTGCCATATCATACGCCACGTTGGATTCAGGAGAATTTGTTTGTGGTTCTATGAGGTTCTATGCCATCCTTTAGCTCTTGAATTGTTGCTGGCTTATCGACGTACGCCTTTTCTTTCAAATAACCCACAAAGAAAGAAGTTAGGTGTGGTTCACATTCAACATCGGTCCTTGAAATTTAACCACCCTTTACATACAGGCTATTTTAGAATTACTATTTGTCCAAAATGGCCCGGGGTATAATTGAACGGAAATTAACGGAACATTTTCTATATTTTACTTGAACTTGAGTTGTATAATTTTTACACAGTTTGCTTATTAAAAAAAAATTTGATGCTCATTAATATTTTGCCCAGTTTTGTGTATTTTTCGGTTTTTGTTTTTTAACATTCCTAATTTTGTTATAAAAATATAGCATATTTATCACCTCATAAAAAAAAAATTATAAAAACAATTTTAAAATTTTCCACAAAAATTCGAAAAATTTCACAAACTTTGTATCACAATTTCATGGTTTTTAATTAGAATCTCTGGCAAATTTATTGGTATGTCGCTTAACAAATTTTAGTTTAATAAAGTGCAAGCTTGAACTTACTAAAAACCTAGTTGATTTTTTGTAATTTTTTCTAAATGCCCCGCTTTTGTTATATAGAGAAAATGCGCAACATCGGCCGTTGAGAAGTTGTGCTTTTTATTCATTCCCGGCGAAACGAGAACTCTTTTTTGATCATGTCATTGTGTTCTAGGTGCATTGTCTTCAAAGGCGGCCTTGTTTTTCTTCACATCCAAGGTGGCTGAATAGCAGGGCATTTTTACTATTATATTATCGATCGTGATATCGGCATGGCGAAACCAATAGAGTCGTATTTCTTGCATTTCAAAATGTGCATATCATTATAAAGCTGTACATCTCTTCATTCCTTGTTCTTAGGTACCCATCATCGCCCACGGGTGCAGAGCATAGTCCTTATGCAGAATTGTTCTCTTGAATGCCTTCTTATCTATGCCTGGCGTTGGTCGCGTCATATAAGTAAAGGGACGGGCGTAAAGAAAGGCTGTTGGAGTGAGATTTTTGTTTGATTTGTGAGTGTTTTTCTCCATAAATACTTATTGATTAAAGAATACTAAAATTTCGAAGTTAATTCAACAGTTTTTGCTCGAGTTATATACATATTTTCATATGGCATTCATTTCAAAGGCGATTCTTCAGTAGTGAAAATTATTCAACTGATAAATTTCCTTTCCTTCCTTTTCCAATAATAAGTAATTGCTACTAATTATTATGGCCATTAGGTAAGGTGAATTTTTAAATTTAAAATGAAATACAAACTACAATTCGGGCATTGTTGTTCTTAGGTTTTCCCGCAAAACATTATACCGGAGCAACCTCTTGAGCTAAGGAGATAGCCAGAAGATTCAGAGGTGTAGGTCAGGCAAATACGGGAATTGGGGAAAGGTGAACTTCATTGCTGCGCTTTTACCGAAATGCTCTTCACTTTTTGCAAGCATAAATCATCCCCCGAAACATGACCGTCTGTCAGTTAGTTTGACATGCTGCAAGTGAAGTGTTAACAGGGTGAAAAATGGCCCACGTATTGAAAAAAGGAGTTATAGCGGCGGGTAGAGGGGGTCACCTACATTGTAAAAGCGAAAAATCCACCCTTAGAAATTAGGTTATAATTTTTAAGTTTTTTAACATAAAACATTTTTTGCCACTTGACACATTGATGCATTACTTTGAAAAATTTTGCCCTTAATGGGATTATAAAGTAAAATAAATATGCACAAAGTCACTAAATTAAATTATTTTCTGTTCAATTTCCCCACTAAAATTTTTGTTGGTACACCTTCTATTTTTTCAATTAAAACGAAAACTTAGGCTTGCGGACTAGTGTGTGAATTAGTTTCGATTTGAACACCAAAATTAAATTCTCATCGAAAGCAATATTTGTCTAAATCATAGTGCTCAGTTCGCGCTTCACGTGAAATGACTATCAAAATCCAACAAATTGCGCTGCCATGAAATATGCGGGAAATATAGTACGTATCTCACGTAAAGTAGTACTCAGCTCACGCCGTGAAAACATCGCGCAACATGAGGCCAGCAACATTTTTTCACATCCATTTAAAATGCACCTGCCGTTTAAAATTGAGCGAAAAGCTCGTTTGCGAGTGAAGTGCCTGTGTTCGAATACTGCGAAGACATGGTATTAATAAGCGAAACGTCTTTGCAAAGGGTGTAAGAACATCTTCTTTGCATTTTGTGTGTGTCAATATGTGTTAATTTATGTAAAAACACTTGTTACCAAAATTTCCCAACTGCCTTTGGGGCGACGCTCATTTTGACGTTTCTTCTCATTTGGCAATCAATGTTGCGAGCAACATTTCACGGCAAGCCAAATTCATGAAATGCATTCACGAAATTTCACGGCTGTGAAGTTAACACTACCCTCAACACCGTTGTTGCATTCTTTATTGTTGTTGCGTTTCTATTAAGTAAATAGAATTCCTTTAAATGAGACCTCTTCTGTTTAATTGCACCTGAATAGAGTGTCAAAAGCTAAATTTCCAGCATGTTCGCTTATGTGTTTATCTGCGGTGTATCATTGATTTTGCCATGAATCTTTCAATAACCAATTAGCCTGTACATACACACATACAGCCATTTATTTGTATACACATATGCACATACATATCACACATTTCAAGGTGAAAGCACAAATAAGCAGCAATAATAGTTGGCGCTTTTTTTGGGAAACTAATTCAGCTGTGGTTTCTTACAATTGCGTTGGATATGCATAGCAGTGTGTGAACGGGTGTGAATTTGTGTATACCCTTAACACCTTAATATGAAATGGTTGTAGTTTTTAAGTCACTTGCCAATTGAAAAACATGTTAACTAGTTTTTGGTGTCTGTATCCATCCGGAACATATTCAGAAAATTCAAAATTTAAATTTATTCCTTTATTCCATCCCCAAAGTACTGCAACGCACTTATGCCAGCCATTGATCCAGCTCTCGTAACATTTCTGGAACTCTAATTTCGGTATAGCCAACAAAGCCGTCTTCGATTTCTCCATTTCTTTCTTTCGGCTGTTAAAACGCATTCCTCGTAGAGTCCATCAAACAGAAAAGAGCCGCAGAAGCCATATCAGGTAAATTGTATGGCTTTTGAATGGTATTCAACTCATTCTTGGTCAAAAATTCACGGATTATGATGGCACTGTGCGACTGTGCGTTATCAAGGCGCAACGTCCACGAGTTGGTTTCACGCAAATCAGTGTTTTTCGGCCTGGTGTTGTCAAAAAAAAAAAAAACTATTCAACCGAATCGTCTGCAATTTGAATATGTTGTTCACAACATCAATGGCTATCACCGTACTAGAATCATATTATTACTTCAATTATTTCGTATTTTTTTATTAAAAAACTAAAAAAACACGATTTTTAAAGTGTCAAATTCAAAACAACGCCATTTTGTGAATTTTTTTTTAGTCTAGTTCGGGACATAGTTTCAAACATACTGATTAATATTTTTTTTGGTTTTTGTGTTTCAGATAAATAGAATAGCAAAAATGGACAACCGTCCAGGTCCAATTTTTCGGGAGGCCAGTTTTAATATTGTTAAAATAAAAAAAATTTAATTTTTGTGTGTAAAAAAATTTTAATTTCGTTTTCCATTTTTTTATTGTACAAAAAATTCTTAAAAATACCCTAAATTTTGGAGCTCTAGACCACTGAGGATCCCTCTTAACAAGAGTCACAATTAAATTATCAATGGAAATGCAAGTCGTTTTCGTTTTGCCACCAGGTCATTCTTTGAACTTTTTGGGCTTAAGGACATTTACAACAAAATTTTCGACCGTCCAAGTGACTCAACATCAAATTTGTACGTCGTTTTTTTTTGTACGACCTATCTTTGAAAAAACCCCATGTTAATTATTCGTTACTAAATAAACTATCTAATTCGCTACTTACTTTGTGTTCAATAATTTTCGCTTAATTCGTTCAAATGCAAGAGTTATCTTAGTGCCACACAAAATTACATTTTATAAAAAAAACCGAGTCCGTGTAACCAATAACGCAACTTAATATAACGGGTCATTTAAATTCACAACGAAAGAAGCAAAATTTGAATAGCTTTTAATTTTTCAGAGCGGTACAAGGAAATCGATAGATAAAGGCATCGCATCTACTTTAATGTCCATGTGCGTATGTACATGCATGTGCATGTATCTTTTTTCCCCGTCTCTCATCTATAAGTTGCTGTTTTGGTTATTTAGTTAAAAAACACTGCTTTGAGAGTTTTTTAATTTTTTAAAACTTACTTCACCACAGCCAAAGACGTTCCTACCCAGATTTTCTTTTATTTTTTTAAATGCCCATTTAACCACATAAAGGCAACGGCAACGTAACGCCCCCAAAATGCTCGCTTGTGCTTCATTAATTTGCTTTACAATGTACTTCCATACACACACACACATTCACATTAGTATCGTTGCGCCGCACCATTGAATCGTAATAAGCAAAAATGAAAAACCCGAGAGTTTATCACACAAAAAATGGTAAAAGAAGACATTTCAATCTGCAAATTGTACGAATATGCGAAGTGTCTCATTAGTCGTTTTACATATCCGTAAGTGCTGGTAGTGAAGTCGAATACGCCTGGTCAACGAGCTGGCTTGGCGGTAAGTGTGGCCGACGGCCAAACGGAATGTTCCACCTGTGATCGCCCTGCACCGAACACTTCAACGCCACCATTGATTGTATTCACATACGCGGCTGTGGCCAATGATTACCGATCATCGATCATCACTTATGCTTTGTGAAGCTGACCATTTGGTTTCACTAATACAGCCATTTGGTGCGCAAGCCGCAGAAGTTTGACAGCCTGCCGGAACGCTTGACTCTTCAGATGAGGTAGCAGATACTAGAGCTCAAAATTGAATATTGCGTTGTGCGAATATCATAATTGATTTGTTTACACTTAACACACTTTTTCGAAAGTATTTCGGTGTGTCGAAAATTAAACAAACACATTCCAGTGCATTCGTTGGTGTATTCGTACATAGGCACAAATGTATGAACTTACAAAATGGGATTGGGCCAAATGGTAGAATTAATGAAACAATTTTCTTGTTTGCTTTGAATTACCTCATTTTGGTTAAGGGTACAACAACTCTCCAGGCGACTAAAAAATGGTATAAACACAAATTAGAACACAGGAGCATCTCTTTCTGCGAATAGTCTTCTCCTTCCAAGGCTCTAAGATTTATTTCCAAAATGTTTCCGTACTCAGAAGTAAGTCCAAATCTCCATTTGATTTGAGTGAGCACTATGACATCTGACATCTGAGACTTATTGAGATTTGGTTAAATGCTGAATTTGGCGAAAATAAGTTTTTTGATTCGTGTCTTTTTAATGTATACCGGAAATACCGAGATTACCAGAAAACAGGTGTCCAGTGGAGGTGGCGCTGTAGTAGCTTTTCGGCGTCAGGATTGATGATCGATGAATCATACAATTACTCACTCCTGCCTTAGTTTTGCGTTTGGGTATATGGAAACTCCAATTTTTACGCCTGTGCTACCTTAATTCACCGGCCAGTCCAGATAATTTGTACGAGGCGCTTGTTGACAATGTGACAGCTCTCGTCGTTTATCATTCTGACTGCAATTTCTGTATAAACATCTTTATATAAACTTGGTGCTTACACGCTTTAAAGGTTTTTGACCGAGCTCCTCCTCCTGTTTGTGCCATGCGTCTTGCTGTTGTTCTACAAATGGAGGGACCCACAGCTTTAAGCAGAATCCGAACGGCAGATATTTTTTAGGAGAAGCTTCTTCATGGCAGAATACACTCGGAGGTTCGCCATTGCCTGCCGAGGACGACCGCTATTAGAAAAAAACTATTTCGATCAATTTTTCTTCTTCAGATCTTTAAACTTCACCGATCCGATGCCTTCCTACAATGCAAGCTGTGCATTACTAAATTTAAAGAAGAAGTGTACTTTCACTCGACATTGTTTTCCATATTATAAATGAGACTGTGGACTCGCCTTTACTCTTAGAGCGTATTCACTATCTTCGGAGAAATTATTTATTCCCTATAAAGTGCGTTAGAACTGTTTATGCCTCGAAAGCAGCTTTATTTAGAACTTTGAATGAGTTTAACCAGATCTCAACTTCTTTGGTTTTTTGATATTTGTATGCATGCTTTTAGGGTGTGCCGGTGGTCTAGAGCTCGAGAAATTAGGGTATTTTCAGGCATTTTTAAAAAAATTTGTAGAATTTTTTTTTAACTTCTTTTACATTCAAAAAATGAAATAAAAAATTTTTTATTTAATAATTCCAAAAATGGCGTTGAAGTTGATCTTTCCAAAAAATTGGATCTGGACGGTGTTGTCCATTTTGGCTCTCTACCTAGTTAATGGGCTGTAGCAACTGTAATATTGGGAATTTCCGCATGAAAAATATCGAAAAACAAAAAATCGATTTTTTGAAATTTCTAAACAACCGGGTCCCCGGGTAATTGCGAAATATGTATTTATAAGGGGTTTACTGTTAGTTCTATGTAGTCTGTAAAAAAATTAGCATGCTTTGATTTACTAAATGAATAAAACTGGTGAACATGCAATACAAATTAAAATCAAAGCAAACTCTCTGATTATTGGAAGAAGGAGGCTGTGAGGCTCAACAGTACGTACCTGCATACATACGTACATACATACATTCTATAGTATCCACTATAAAATTCGCCATGGTTGGAGTTTCTTTTAATGCAGCACAAGAGATCGACATAGGAACGTACACAAATCCTACATACATGTTTACACGACGCGTATGCATAAAGGGTGGCTACAGGCTGATTTATTTTTGAAAATTCTATAGAAACTACATTTTTTCCAATGATTTTAGCTTGTTTGTGGGATTGTAAGAGCTTTTAAACAAAGGAAGTTTTAGAGACATTGAGATTTGAATACGGTTTGCTTTATTAAGTTCACTTCGAACAAAAATTTACCCCACCGCTACAAGAATGCACTATTTTAAATGCAACAACAACAAGTATGTGACATTTGTGTTAAAAAGTAAACATCCGTTGCCACACCCTTTGCTCAAACACATATACACATGAGTATATGCACACTATTTGCCTTACAGAGGATTATTCATCATTTGTCTTAAGATGAGCTCATTAACCGCTTTTTGTGTTTCTTGCACTGCAAATGAAGCTTTTCACACATAAAATACCCAAACAAATATAGGAGCAAACGTATATGTATGAGTATGTGCCCGTACATACGTACTTGTGCGAGTATATAGTAATCACTTAGTAAAATGTGCCATACACACATACACACATACCTACAAGTAGCACAAGCGGAATGATATCACTTGTGATATTAGCCGCTTGGGATTGGCGTCTGTGCACAAAATCATACCAACACATGGATGTAATGGATGTATGCATCCACGTACATAACTAAATGCGTAAGTCATGACGCCACAAGCGAGTAATAACTAATCGGTCTAATGAGACAGCTATTTGTTATCAGCGTCCATTTGTTGCCAATTAATGTACGACGCACTTCGCGTACGCTTTTTGGTACAAGTGGTGCACACGCACACAAACATATCTCCCGGATGGTACAAGGTGGTGACAGCAGCCTTATGAGTTGACTACGTTGGAATGTGCTGCAGTAAGTCGCACCGCTATGGGCCGTGATATACATAAATGTATAATAAATTGTTGTTTGGCATTGGAATTATATTCAAATATAAATTATATAGTTTCGATATGTTAATTAATGACGTGTTAAAATAATCCAATGGCAGTGTGGAAACTTCACTCATGATTTGTTTTATTTTTCTAATTTTTTTTAAATACTGTTTATCATTTTCATGTTGTTAATTTTTTTATTTTTAAAAGAAAACCTGAAACAAAAATTTTTTATAAACAGAACAGACCCAAACGGGGAAGTTTTTCACACGAAAAGGTCATATAAAAAAGGATTCTCTATCGTTAAATTTATATAAAAACAGATTTTTGTTTTGTTAATTATGATATATAAAAGATATAAAAGAAAAAATAAAAACGCTAAAAACTGAAACTGTTACGTATACAAACCACTCAGTCGACAGCATGTAAGGTTTGCTTTTTGAGAGGTGGAGCAGCTTACATTGAAAAAAAAACACAAAAAATTGTAATACCTGCGAATTTGGTTTCATTTAACTGATAATCGTACGACATGAAAGCCAAAAACACAACAACGCAGTGGCAGGGCAGTACTGCTCCGTTAGCGCAGATTCTAAACGCACTGGAACTGCCGTCATTGCAGGCAACTTTTGTGTGGTTTTTGCCGTTTATTCATGTTTGTTTTTCCAAGTGCGACTGTTTCTCAAAACGTCTATTTACTTCATTTATAATTTCCGTGCGCTTCAGGTTCTTCTTGCGTATACATTTTATTTGTCAAAATTCGTCCTGCATTGCACTTCTAATACACATAGCACAACTTTACCAAACCTAACAGCAACAAAACTATTTTAAAAACAATTTATATTAAACTTATGGTATGGGCTTAATGTCTGAATATAATTTCTTCTGAAGTGCGGAAGAAAGTTCTCAACATCGCATGCAAAAAAAAATTTCAAAAATGAATTTAATTTTTGAGCGATTTTAAACTTACACTTTAAAATTAAGTGGGCTGTTATAAAACGCATACCTTGCAGTTTTTGAAAGATTATTATGAAAAAGTTAAAAATTTTGATGATAATACTATTTTATTTGTGAAATTTTTTTGAATTTTAGACAAGCTTTTAGCTTTGGGATGCGCATATGGTGTTTATATTATTTTGAAAACGGACAGTAAGGAATACCCCATAAAAAACTACACTCCTAATAACATATGGGGATTTTCTATGAAACTTCGCAAAATGTCGCATCACTTCAACGTCTTGCCACACACAGCGCAAAGCTACAATTCCTGCTTCTTTCAATTGTGGGCTTCTTGCCTGAATGTGGCCAAAAGACCAAAAAAATGGCAGTTCAAAATTATCACCCATCACGCAATAGAAGCTTTATGGAAAAATAGAAAATGCCAACTTGAAAAGAGATAAAATGTATTCATATTTGAAATTATAGACGGTGCTCAAATGAGAGAAATATCAAAATCACTACTACTTTGTTGAATTTTTCTTGGTCCGGTGTACTTTCCTTGTTTGATACGAAGTCGAGAAAAAATGCGTATTCTACATAAATGGTCCAGCCCCTTCCACTTCCCGGAATTGAAACATATAATCGATGGTAATTTTAGAATTGTGAATTGCTATTCGTATGCGTGTGTGCACATATGGATGCCACTTAGAAGATACTTTTTCGTATATACAAAAAATCGCTCGCTATAAAGAAAAACCTTTCTACTAGAAAAATAAAGCAAATATGTGCCGGCTTCTTTCTTTAGAGCAATTAATAATTTAAGATTGGCATGTTTATCAATTTTTTTCCCTAAATAAATTTTCTAGCACATTTAGATAGTCAAAATGTTCAAAAGATTTCAAATTTTCCTCCTTTAACATTTAATTGCTGCAGTTTGTTTAGAAATGTTTCAAAATCACTAGGAAGAGTTAAAAAAATGCTTAGCAATAAATTTCTCTTTGTCATTCAAACAAAATAATCTCTGTTTTGCTAGATTTTTCATTGCTCACCGACTACGTAAAAGTAAATCGTTTACTGTTTTCAGTTTTTTTCGGCTACAATTAAAAACGTGGGCTATCACTGTATGGGAATTCCCTGTAGCTGGCATCCGCTTTATGGCACGTAAGCCAGTGCTGCAAGAAATACATTAATTACGTATCTCCCCCGTCGTAACTGTGCAGGTGATTTCGTTATTATTTTCTCATATTCCTTTCTAGCTTCGTCTGGTATTCCCCAAGGTAGTATTTTGGGCCATTTGATATATGTGATTAATGACATTTGTGATTATTGCCTACGTATTCAAATTATTTTTTATATGCGGAGGACTTATAAAATTTATTCTATCATTCGTAGTCCGTCCGATTCGATGAAGTTTCAAACTGATATGAATAACGTTATTGTGTGCTGCCAAAAAAATTGTCTACAACTTAATATAAGTACATGTTTCCATGATCTTCGAGTTTTCCTGACACAATCCCGTTTTATAGTCCCAACTTAAAATCATTAAACCTCTCATTTGTCTTGGGTATTATTAATGAGCTAATTTATTGCCTCTTCATTTTGAACTTTCTCTCATGAAAAAATTTAGAAGTAGTTTCGTCATAAGTTCACCAATTTATAGATTCTTAAAATGACGGAATTCCTTCCCTTTGATTTGTATTCAGAGGAGTCTAAATTTATAATATTTTTAAACAAATTGTACAGTCAATTTGAATCAAATACTTTCAATACATTCAAATTACTTGTATAATACTTTTAAATTCCGGAAGAATAATTTTAGTGTTACATTAATTCTTGTATTTTAAGCACAAATTGTCAATAGTCTGTAACCGAACTATTGTTAAAAGAGACTTAAATAAATAAATAAATAAATAAAAAAATAATGTTTATAGAAATTCGTTATACCATAGACTCATATGTATATCGTATCTTTTGCTAGGTAGAACTTCTGCTCTAATTTGTTGTGTGTGTCTTGATGTTGTGCAACGAATTGAGAGACCTACGAGTAAAGTTTTATGTCGCCTACCCTTTATGAAACCATTTTTATCACAGAAATACAGGAACTACCAGTGACCACTATTCGAAACAACTTTCACTATTATTTGATGTATCATGTCCGTAATGGGTGTTGAACCTGGATTAACCAAATCTAGCCTTTTATGGCAAATTATGCAGTAAAACAGAATATTTAATAAAAGTGATTTATGTTTAATTCTCTTTGAAACAAAACTGAAATTTTTAGAAATACTTCGAAAGTACTCCAATCTGAATGAATTTTTGATAATAAAGTGAATGAACTCTGTATAAAAAATGTTAAGCTAAAATAAATTATTCTCTTCTAATTAATATAAATATTTTTGCAGACTACTAGCTTAATAACTATATTTTATTTTCCTACATTCCAAATTTATGTGACAGTTTTTATAAAGGGTGGTTAAGTTTCAAGGGCCGGTGTTGATTTTGAATAAAATACAATTTTTTTTTAATTATTGTCATTTCTCTTTATTATGATAGCAATGGTATAGCTCAATTACGTATAGAACAAAATATTGACCAAATGACCTCTGCGGCCTCGGCGGCACACCTCCATCCGATGGTCCAAATTTTCGATGACGCTGAGGCATAATTGAGGTTCTATGCCATCCTTTAGCTCTTGAATTGTTGCTGGCTTATCGATGTTCACCTTTTCTTTCAAATAACCCCAAAGAAAGAAGTCCAACGGTGTCAAATCACAAGATCTTGGCGGCCAATTGACATCGTCGCGACGTAAAATTATTCGGCTATCAAATTTTTCGCGCAAAAGCAGCAATATTTTCTGCAGTACGAGCTGTACGAGCATGCACTGGTGTTTTCACATCTCCTACAGACCCGGTTTGCTCAAACTTTTGCCCAATTTTTCCGATTGTACGCACATTTGGATGAATAACTTGACCGAAAAAATTACGAAGTGCGCGATATGCATTTTTTCACGCCCGTTTTCATAATAAGCCTGAATAACTTTAACGCATTGCTCGATTGTGTATCTTTCCACAGTTCAAATTGAGTTAGTCTGAAATTGAAAAATGTCAAATGAAATGCAGAAAAAAACTTGGCATTTAGGTGTGGTTGACATTCAACATCGACCCTTGAAATTCAACCACCCTTTATATGTAATTAGCAGTTAAATTAAAATTTTTAAAGGAACACATTTTTGCTTACGTTTTGAATAATTAAACTTGTCATATGTACGCCATGAATAAATACAAGGAGGCCCAAAATGAATCACCCTATTGAAAGATTTATAATTTTGATACTTGTGACACTTACAGACAAACAAGCAAAGGAGCGCGCAAAGGTCAAAATAAAAATTTCCATAACTCAAAATCATTTTTTTCTGGTTTAGTATTTTCTTATTTAGTAAAAAATTTGTTCAAAAACAAAACTGCATGATTGGTTTTGTATATAAACAGAAGTATAAATACTCTTTGATTTGTTTATTTGTGTAATTTAGTTTATCAATACATGAACTATTTTTACAGATTAACAAAGAAAATTAAACATGGCAGAAAAACGCAAATTCAAAAATGTATTTAAAGCTTCGAATGCGATTAAAGTCTGTTAAAGCTCTTGTGGCATTTAAGGCCTAGACTGTTTTTACGGATCCCAAATGTAAAGATCCATGGCGAAATAAAACTCTTAATGGTAAAAATACCTAATTACATTCAAGGAAGGAAGGGAAATAATATCAAAAACGGATGAACCGCTCCTTATCTCCAAGGATTTTAAATTTATTAACTATGTGCATACCGTGCAAATATTACCTCTAAGTCTTTTTTTTTCTCATTATCAGATTTTGATAGGTGTTGGAAAAATGATAAGATTTTGAAATGTTTGCTATAGCGATATTTCAGCATTTATTACGACAGACGATAAGCGATTTATCTCACACCATGACTGAAGATTGTTGATTAAGAACAAATATTTTTAACAAAATCTATGAGCTTGCTTTTCTATGTAAAATTTGCAAAGTTGCATGTGAGCCGATACGAGTGTAAGCGATACAGTTAGATATGGAACATACATACATACTCGTATATGACAAAAGGGTTATTTCGGCTGATAATGTGTTTTGTTTTCCTATGTAAAATGTAATTTAAATGTCAGCCAGTTACAGGAGTTTTGGTCACATTTTATTATATAAGGAGATTTTATTATATTAGGAGACGTATTGAAGTACTGAATAAGATTTTCATCAACAATATCGGGCAGATACTGTGTCTGGTAGGTTTCTTGTCTATGCGAGGAATATTTCTGTTTAGTGTCAGATTACTAGAAGTATAAACATATATATACAATGTATAATTCGCGCATATGTACATTTATTCTTTATTAGATATTTGGCGCAACTTTTCTTCCAGTTTGCAGCGTGCGTTTTGGTGTTGTGCTACAAGTGGGGGACCTGTAGATTTACGCCGTCCTCATATGGTAAATGGTTTTTATGGGACGCTTTTCTGTATTAAACATTTATTCGACTGTTTGCCATTGACTGCTGAGTTAAACAAGTTTCCTCATGTTCACAGTTTGCACCGAACTCAGTACTACTGGATGGTAGTTACGTAACTACTCATTTGGTTACGGCGGCCGCTGCATACTAACTATAATTAAGATGAAGCTTTCATTTCATTCTTATCTCATAATAAAATTGTAATTATTACGAAATAAAGCAATAAAAATATTATATTATTATTATTTAACTATTGACATTAATTGATGCTTATTTTCCATATACACACATACATATCTACATTTACATGTAAGTAATGCTTTTGCGTTAGTTCCCTGTGGCGGATTTTCGCGCTTATAATTGCCATTATTATCGTTCACTGTATGTACATGTTTTTTTTCGTTTTTGAATTAATGATTATTTGATGCCACCCAGCGTTTTGACACGAAATAGTTTTCGATATTCTCGACAGTATTTGGCTTTTTTAGTTTTAGCTGTAATTGCAATGGCGACTGGCGAATATTAATCTGCGCATTTGCAAGTAGTTATTTTTACCTTGTTTTAGTTTTGTTTTCGCCGAAAGTTGGCGCTTCGTCATTTACGGGCATGGATGGTTAGTTTTTACTACACAAGCGCATATACATACATACATACAAACGTATGCAGATCGAAATCAAATAAAAAATAATTTAATGTTTTCTATACTTGGAACGTGTGTTGGGTGATTTGAGTGGAATATAAAAAGTGTGCGTAATTCGCGGAAGTATGCGCCAGCAACTCCTAAAGCCTTACGTACCGCCGGCTGCAGACATGACGCGTGCACACATATGCATATTTTAAAATGGAATAATTTGAAATTCCTTTAGCGCACTAAGCGACTGCCAGCGCAAGTGACTCCTTCGGCAAGTCGATCGGGTTATGAAGCGCTTACACACACATACATACATATGAACAAGCGTGCCGAGGCGGCAATGATATTAATTACGCTGCGAACGATTTGTGCGGCTCAACTGACAGTTGTTTTGTTGGCATTTTGTTGTTATGCGGGTTGCCGGTTAAAGTTGACTTTTAACATCGAAGCGCAGAATTAGTGAGAGGCAAATGCTTTGCCAATAATTAATACTTGCGCACACAATACCCGTTTCGTTTCATTCAATTTGTATACACTTATAAGCACATTTCTAAATATTTACGTATGCATATGCATATGTACATATGTATGTATGTAAGTACACCTTTGTGTACATATTTGTTAAAGCAGTGTTTAAAATAATTGCAAACGAGTTCCTATAAGCAGTGGGTGCACCTTTAAGTCTGATTTTGCTAATTACCGGCTAGCAGGTAGAATTAGTTGGTTGCGAAATATTATTTATAAGTAGATAATAAGTTAAGGGTTTTTCGAAGAAAATTATAAACACTTACATGTGTGCACAGTGTACTCTTTATATACATAACCGAAATTTTTCTAAAAATTCTGAGTAAATAGTTTGAAATTTTGATGAAAATTTGCCGAATTTTTAATAATGCTATATAAATTTCGAAACTTTGTTTTATATGGTTCTTCCTGTAGTATGAGCTATTTTTCTATAAAAATGATAGGAATTATAAAATAAATAGTCTAAATTTATCAGTATGTGGTGTACACTTTATTTTTACTCTGACGAAATATCCCACCTGTTTAAAAGAAAACCTCATCTATATTTATGTAATGCTGGTGCTGTAGGAGGGTGATGTAAGAGTAGTAGCTTAACAGTAGTCAGCAGTAGTCAACAGTAGCCAGCAGTAGCTAACAGCAGTAGTCAGGAGTAGGGGCAGTGGCAGCCGGTCCACCAGAGAATGTTATCATACACAGCAGTCAGTCGCTCACCGTCGCGGATGAAAATCGTGCATTACATTATTTTAAATCTATATTTGTATTTATCTTTCAATGACCTTTTATTAAGTATTACATATGTATATATACTAATGGAAATCCTTTCAAGATATCGACCCGATCGAACTCAAATAAAATAAAATTGTGTAAGGAATTTTAGCTTAATTATGTATATAATTTTGTATATCAAAGGAAAGCAAATTTTATCTCCAATTTAACTCTGTTTTCAAATGGTGTTAATTTTGTATTTTTGAAGCAAAAAATTAATTTTAATAAAAAAGGTAAATTTTTATGAAAAAAAAATTCTTAAAGTATTAAATAAGAATTATACTGAAATCAATGACCGCAATAAGCTTAACAGTTGTATGGTTTTCAATGCTCTTTGAATGGCTAGCGGAGGTGCTGTTGGCATCGCAGTGGCTATCTGCGAAAACTTCTAACCAGATCCATATGGTGAGAAAATTTTTGTAATTTGGTACAATGAACATTAAACTGGAACTCATATGAAAACAAATAAGTAAGTGCTAAATTCGGTTTGGACTCAACTTCATATACTCGCGCACATTTCAGCAGTAATAGGGATGAATACGAAATTAGCAGTACGAGTATGTTTTGCATTACCTTCAGTTTACGCCATTTTGGAAAACTATGAAACCCCTCCGAACTTCAATTATCAGCGAGCGCAATTATTAGATTAGATTCCACTTTATCTATAATTTAATTTAGCTGAAGTGATATTTATAAATATTTATATTTGGCATATCCCTGTAGAAAAGCTACTAGTTTCAAACTGGTGGCATTGATAGTGAATGTGGAACCATAACTAGTTCACGGTGGTTCTCTTTTCCATGGAGTATATGTAGGTATTTACATAGTGGTACTTTAAGATCCATATACTATACATACATACATCTGTACATATGGATTATAATAACTATCATTTAAATGACACTTGTGTAATGATCATACTGTGAAAATCAAATTGTGCCCAGAAGCAATGGCATTCTTTTTCAGCACACAGGCTTGGCAGTCAAACAGTATTTTTTTATCTACCTTCAGCCTCATTTTTCAGTGAGTATTTTCAAAAATTAAAATAAGGCACAATTTGCATTGTCAGAGAACATAGGCATACTTTTTTTTAATAAAGTTAGTTTTATTTTATCCTGTAAACATTGCAGCACGCACGGCTTCCATGAGTATTGACGTCGCTACTCGAAGCAAAGATTGTTTGAGACTCTCCAAATTTTTGCTAGGTCTTCGACAGGCCATGTTCTCAAATTCTGCTCACAATCTGTAGTTCAATAGATTCAGATCTGCACTTCCAGACGGCCAATCTTCTGCGGCTATGAACCCAGGAATATTGTTTTTTAGCCACTGCTGGGTGGCTTTCGTCTTATGGGCTGGGGCTGAATCTAGCTGAAAGATCCAACGCTTTCCACTGAAGAGAGCGCTGCTTCATCACGCCTAAGACATCACTGATGCACTTTTGCCTTTACAAGACACTTCCCACCAAACCATTATGGAGCAGTGACAGTGGCCACGCTGAGCCTTTGGAACAACATTTTTTGAGTGTTTAGACGTTTTAGTTAGATTTTGTCGTTTTGCTTATTAAAAACTTCTTCAAGAGTGAACATTTTCTCATCTGTGAAAAGAATATTTTCATGGCCGCTGACTGCGTGCTACCGAAGAAGCTGCTTGCATCTGTCGAGTCTAATTTTCTTCAAGCGCGTTGTCAAAAGATGACCAGTTACGCGATGGAAGGCGTTCATGTGAAGATCATCTATAATTAGCCTTGACATGGTTCTGGTCGATATATTATTTCCATAGACAGGATTTTCTGCTTTTTAAGGGGAACTATTGAAACTTATTATGAAAATTGTCGATCGAAGGACAACAAATCGCAAAATTCGTAGTTTTTATGGTGGAAATAATTGCCCGAAAGAGTCAACCATTCAAAGCTGGGTGAAGAATTTAAAGAAATTGGTTCTGTCGGGGATAGAAAAAATACTGGCAGACCAAAAACTGGATGTTCTTTTGAGAATATTTAACATCGATATCTCGCCATTCTCAACAATCATCAATCTTTGGCGGATTTTACCTGGTGGTGAATATTTAAATGACGGCATTTTTCACATGTAATTATTAGAAGCCATATTTTGAATAAAAATAACCAAGCCTGAAGGAGTATACATTTTACATGATTTTTTTTAAAACAACATCTAGGCGCTTCTTTAGAAAACTCTATTACAAGTGCAATGTTGGCGTTCCATTGAAGCGGAAAGAAAACAACAAGAAAAAAAACAATTGGGGTTGTGAATGATTATTAGCGAAATCATGTTGCCAGTGAACTCGTCAATTTAAGAATTTAAACACTTAAAATCTTGTACAAATAAAAACCGCCTCAAAATAGATGCAAAGTTTTCTCGTGGTTTTCTCGGTAATCAACGCAAGCAAGCACAATAATTATTTGTTTATAGCCAAAATAAGTATGCGTGAACGTACAAATAAATTTTCATAGTTGGGCGGCGAGGCGCACCGAAAAGTTTATTTAAAGTAATACAATAATACAATTTGGTTCGAAATGGAGGGCGTTCATGCACATATACATATATGTATGTATGTAATCCCACAGTTAGACACTCATCCATACTTCGCATCTGCGCTACTTTGTGTAATTTGTGCTATTTGGACAGAATTGTTTACACCAAATTGTATAACTTTCCTCAAATGATTGGCTTAATCGCCGAAATGCCGGCAACATTATTTAATAAAAACAGTTTTTCGCTATAAAATTAAATTTATAAAGGCATGCTATTTTAGCAACAACAAATCTACACTTGGAAGTATGAAAAAATTTGGAATAAAATAAAGAAATTGTGTGTATTTGTAAAGTCTAATCAATAAATAAAATAAATTTAAGCGAAAAGCGCATTTCACTAATATGTACACATCTAGCAACACCGCGGCATGTATGGCTTTTGACTTCCTTTTCCGATATAAAAAAATCAACAAATCAAAGTTTGCGTTTATTCTGATTAGAATCTGATATTCGATAATGCTTTCAAAATACATACATACATACATATAAATATGTGAAAACGCATCTACGATTAACGCACTTAATTGAATGAATTATGAACATCAATATAAACAAATTAATCTCAATTGGCAGGAGGACGTCAAATGGCGTTGGTGTGAATTCGTTTGCTTTGTAGAGAAATCCCATGAATTATGGTCGAGCGGTGAGCTAAGCGATGGGCCAGCTCTGTTTGTATCGTATATGTATGTATAATTCAAGCACATACATACATACGTACAAATGTATAAGTATGTATGCTGGAGTACAAAATGGAAGAGTCTCTTTTTATAGAGGACTAGTTCCTTTCTACCAACATCGAAACTATTTCGAATTTATGATAAAGTGAAATGCAATTTTTTTTAAAACAAGAACCGGTACTTTGATTAGCTTAAGAAGAGCGGGAAGAGAAATAAGAGAAATAGAGGATTGTGTGAGTTGTTACTTTTTTCTTTCCTGTTGAAATATCGAAAGGCATACATTTTTACGGTGCAATATTCTTTATTCAAAATTCAGGCTTTTAAAACATTGTATTGTAAAATTCTGTGTACTTGCTAAAATTCCTTATTTCCAAATGATATTTTTCAAAATTCTTCACTGGAAATTTCTATATTAAAAATTATGTGAACCGTACGCGTAATGAGAATAAGAGCGGTGCGGAATTATCCGTACGGTTGTCGAAATTTTTTATACGAAAAGTTATATTGTATTATATAAAAATAACGAGTCCTTATTGTCGAAATGATGCAAATTGTTAAACATTGAATTGAATATTAATTTCTCTTGCATCTTAAAGTTCAAAACCCTGAGCCCGAAACTCGAAATTATAAGTAGAAACATTGCCAGCTCGATAGGCATGCGTTAGAGTCGTGGCACAGCAATGCAATATACTCTTAAGTGACAGTACTTTGACTTATAATAATGAAGGCAATTACAGGAGCCTCACTTGTTTTTGGATATAAAAATGCAAATATGTTTATTGAAAATATAAAAAGCATTTTCTTACAGTTCTTTAAAAAATATAGCTTTATATTCCAAAATAAATTAATATACAGAACTTTAATACCTAAAAAATACTAATTTTATACCATGGAAAGAAGAATAAAGGGTCTTTCAAAAGTGGCGCCTCACATCTGACATCTGTAGTGAATAATTCCTAGACGTTACCGTTTTCCGTGTCCTCATTCACATTTCTCAGTAGACAGATGAAAAATTGTACACGATAGAACAACTCGTTAAAATTATTGAAACTTATTGAAATAATGGTCCAAATAAGTCGATGGATTTGCAAAACAAACAAAATTGCCGGATCTGGGTAGAAGAAAGCCCTCGAGTAATTAAAAAATTAGTATATCTATTAAAATGTACTGTTTGGTGGGGTGTTGGGGTTGGTGGAATAATTTTTCCTCGATGATGAAAATTAAAGAGCTTTTACTGTCAATTCCCATGGTGCTGGATCACTGTGCACCCACGCTAGGTCCGAGCGGACTGTTTTCTACTCATATTTCCTCAAGGGATGAGTGGGCGAGGTGCAACATTTGGCGGCAAGGCATGGCAAACATGTTCACGGATGGCTCGAAGTTGGACGGAAGGGTTGGTGGAGGAGTATTCTGTAAGGAACTTCCCATAAAACTTAAATTCAGGCTTGCGGACCACTGTAGTGTTTTCCAAGCGGAGGTATCCGCAATTAAGGAAGCAGTGGACTGGTTGCTTAGCTCGGTAATTACCGTTAAGGAAGAAAACATTTACTCCGATAGCCAAGCGGCAATTAGGACCTTGTGCTCGTTGTTTGTGCGTTCGAGATTGGTCGGGGAGTGTCTGGCTTTTCTCTCGATTGCATCCGAATATTTCGAGATCAGGCTCATTTGTGTTCCCGGTCACAGCGGCATAGAGGGAAACTGCTGGGCTGGTGAGCTGGCTAGACAGGGAACTTTGGAGACGGTTTCGTCGCGAAATGAGATGATTGGGGTTCCCTTAAGAACCTGTGGTCTGCTCCTGGAATGATGGGCCTCGAGTCAACTCGTGAGATCCTTCTGGCCACGGGTAGATCAAGGATGCTCGAGGCAATTGAATTGCTCGGTCGACTAATTTCACGTAATGGTGACATAAACCATACACCGTGATGATACGACCTAACTCCCCTAGACTGTTTGTGCGTATTTTGAAAAGTAAAGCCTATTTGAATCAATCAACAACGATTTCAGAGCTGAAACACAACATTCGGATCGATATTTGCTGAACTAAATACGATAATGTGTGCGAGGGTCCTTGTAAATTTTGGTATTTTTTTAATATAAATTTTAAGAACCCTTTTTTTTGAATAAAAATAGTGAAACCTGAAAGGATATAATTTCTTGCATGTTTTATTTTAAACAACATTTACGCGCGGCTTTTGAAATATTATATGTGAAAACCGTCTATCCACCAACTATCGTGCTACCCGCATGTTACCAAATAGGGGATAACATTTTGGAACGTGTGGGTGCACGATAGTTGTTGGATAGGCGGTTTTCATTTATTTTATTTTATGTATTATTAAATACACACGAATACAGTTAATAATTATGTTTTGCCAGAAAAAAAATTAATGAATGGTTTTTACCTTTTACATTTTTTTTACTATAAAATTAAAAAAAAAAAAAACAATTGAGTAGTTTTTTAAAAAGTTATACATTCATTATTTAGCAAGAAATGTAAGTTAGTGATTTTAGTTTTTCACAACTGTCCTTCTATGGGTATGAATGTGTGTAGTTTGCCCAATCATGTGTACTTTAGAGAACTTCGTTTACTCGAAAATCAGCATGAGTACCGATAACAGCGGCAGCTTTGAAATCCTACGCAGAATCTCTCTCGCCAATAATTCCTAGGTCGAACCAAGGCAAATTCAACAAGAAAAAAGTGGCAGCACAGTCGAACTCGCTCGTACCTGACTAGTTAAAAAAAACAAGTTAAACTCTTTTTGAGGGAAGTACCATTTTTGCCAAAGCTCGAAATCATTTGATATGAAAGTCTTTGCAAGCAAGAAAATATTTAAAATCATCTTAAAATTAGCTTCAATTTAGTAGTTATTATTTTTTCATTTGAATGTGTATGTGAAAATGCATACTAACTAAAATTAAAGCATTCATTTATAAAATAATTAGGTAATTTCTTGTTCTTACTAAGCGATGAATTTTATCATAGTGTTTCGGAGCGTTTGTTAACATACTCGTATTTTAGTGTAAACTTAGACCCAGTCTTGCTATGTAATAAATGACTTACTCAGTTTCGGTTTGCGCATCAGCAGCTAACTTCGTCCCCACAGACGCTTTAGGTACGTCGGGCACTGCAGGCACTGAGAAATCGCACGGTTAAGCTAATGCACCTGGGAACAAATGGGGCGACTCAGCTGGTTGGACATGTCATATGATTGGATACAAACGCTTCAATACCTATTGGTGTGTTTATTTGGCGCCACTTAACGTAAAGAATAAACGACCAAAATTGGTCAAACTCGGCCAAAATCACTTAGGCAGTTATCACACCAATCAAAGCCTTATCTTACGAATCAATTTCAATATAATTAGAATTCAGTGATAGATTATTGATAGTTTAGTTACAGTCAAGAAAATGTTTTGGAGAGGATTTCAAAATTATTTCAGTCGGTCTATTATAATTATACAAGAGGAAAAATAATGTAACAGTTATCAGAAATGTTTTATTTAACCCGATAAACTATTCAATACATAATAAATCCTGCGAAAAATGTAAATAGGCCTGGAAGACCACGGAAAATATCTGACCACATCGAACGTATTTTGTTGCGAAAAGCAGCCACAGACTCTCAGATTTGCTGCTAAGCTCAGAGATGAGTCTGTCGTCGAAATTTCTCATGAAAAGTCCGCCAAGTTTTGCAAAGCACAATTATGCTCGAAAGAAGCCTTTGCGCTCTCCTCACCATATTTAGAAGCGGTTATTGCTCGCTAGAACGCAGCTATGTTAGCTCAACCAGATAGGTACTGGCTTGATATGGCATTCTGCGAGGAGACTAAAATCGTGCTGGATCATAGAGTGTGGAGACAGCCATTAAAAGCAATATTATAGCTATAGTGAAATTTGGCAAACTTTCAGTCAAGGGTTGGGGATGCATTCGGTGTTTATAGAAGATAAGATGATTACACAACAGAATTTGAATGCCTTGGCAATGCCATTGACAAATAATGAAACAAAATTTGGCTTCATTGTTGAGAATGAGGGCAATGAACCAAAACATAAAACTCAAATGGTCAGAATGTGACCTCTATTTAATTTTAGTAAAGCATTGACGGCCGCCTTAACCGAATGGATTGATGCGTGACTACCATTCGGAAGTGCGTAGGTTCGAATCTGAAATATGAAATAGCAGAAAGATATGTAGAAAACCTATTTTTCAGCTAACAGAAGTGTACGCGCCAACTATTCATTTTTATTTTTAAAGTGTTGGATATACTTACGAGTACTGAGCCGGGATTTTAATACAATATAAAATGTGTACCATATTTAAGAAAGAGTTGCCAAAGGCACTCAAAAGATCGAGTAGAGCTGAAAAACGTTCTTTTCGAGGAAAAGCATAACTGACCTCAGACTATGATATTCGAAAATTGGTTCATTCTGCAAGAAACAGACAACAAGGTTTTATGTTATAGATGCTCGGGATAGTCATACAAAGTCCTGATTCACATTTCATTTTGCAAAATATATAACTGTATGCTATCCACTGCAAATGTACAAAGATTTTCTTGACAGCTGAGTTTGAAGTGTATATTGTTTTTGCTTCTTTAATTTTGTGTAATTTTTAAACGGAATAATTTCTGCCAAATAAAACCAAATATTGAAATAAAAAAGTACTTATTTTCTTAAGCAGTACACCTGAATTTCGTTAGATTAGTACAAATCAAAACACTTCTTTGATAAAATTTGTACTTATACATGCATGCAGAACCCATATCTGTCAGATAAGTTGCTTTATCGAAAGCACATACAGGGTGGGCCATGTAAAATTTGCTTTTTGAATCGGCTATAAAAAAAAAAACTAATCAATATTTTTCCAATTTTTTTTTTATTTTGAAGGTTAAACATTGTCATTTATGAATGAAAAATAATATCGTTCAAATGACTGCCACGACTGGCTTTACAGTAGGCCATTCGATCAACCCAATTTTTAAGCACATTTTTCATTGTTTGGGCTCCAATTTCACGAATGGCAACTTCGATTTCGTGTTTTGAAGCATCAATCGTCTCTGGATGGTTCGCATAGCATTTGTCCTTAACGGCTCGCCACAAAAAATAGTCCAACGGGCTTAAATCACAGCTCCGAGGCGGCCAATTGATATCGGAATTTCGGCTGATTATTTGGTTTTCAAAAACGGTAGCCAAAAGTTCGAGTGTAACTTTGGCAGTGTGACAAGTTGCATCGTCCTGTTGAAACCAAATGACGTCCATGTCATCCTCTTCAATTTTTGGAAACAAAAACTCGTTGAGCATGTCACGGTAATGCTCGCCATTTACTGTAACCGCGGAAGAAGAAGAAGACTCACCACTTTGGAAATAGGTTTTCAATATTTCCCAATTTTGTTCAAGCGTATAGCGTCCCATTTCGTAAATGTCAAACCTTTAAGTAAATTATGAACACATTTGACATGTCATTTGTGTTACCATTCTCAAAAAAATAGGTGGTTCAAAAAGCAAACGCTATATGGCCCACCCTGTAGATGTGAAATATGGTATTCCATTTACTTGAGCCCAAACGAAGAATGCGAATGAGGCGATGTAAATACTTTTAAATTACCTATTTCAAAGTATGAAAGATTATGAAAAATGGTCTACAAATATTTTACTAGCAATTTTATTAATTAATCCTAACCGAGAGGAGTACCATATTTCATATTATTTGTAGTATTTTTATTGTATATTCTAGTTAATAGATGTACCGTTATTTTCTTATTTGCGCACTCCAATTCGAAAGTGTAATTGCTTTAGATTAATTTCAACAACTCTTCTGAGAATAAATGCAATTCTTCATAATCAAGTGATGGCAGAAAGGCCATGGTAATGCTCACATAAATTTATACGAGTATGCCTCAGGTGTGGACAAGCACACAATGCCATTGGGCGCTACTTTGTGTTCGCGCATTAATACTGATAATCTGCAAAATGTAGGTATTTGTATACAGTGACGAGCAGAATCATGCCACATTCATTCTTTTTTGATTACTGTAGAGCCACTTTCTAAATATTGGTATCAATTATTATTATTATTATTTATTAAAATATAATTAAAATTATAGATTAATCTAAGATAAAAGCTCTAGCTACCGGGCTATCGGCTTAGTCAAGTGATAGTAAATGTAAGTAAATAAAGATTATAAGACTAAATAAGTTGAAATATGTTTATAGCTTTAAGAAAATTTGACATTTTTATTATATTTGCTTCAAAAGAGATGGAGAGAATGTTGATTGGATCTGCGTTATCCAGTGTTGTGGTGCGTAAGGCGGAGATAGATGGACAATGTAGGAGAATGTGGCGTACGGTGAAGCGGTTCGCGTTGCAAAAGTTACACATTGGCGGTGGACTCTTTGTTAAATGTTATTGGTGTGTTAAAATAGTATGTCCTAGCCTTAAACGTACAAAGCATCGGTTCATCCAAGTAGTAGTCGAAGTTGGCAGTATGGTAGCGTAACCGTGTGGATTTACTTCTTTGTATTCATGCTGGTAGATATACCAATTGGCACCCAGCTGAGACTTTAAAGCTCTGGAGTATATGGTTTTAATTGATGTTGTATTGATATCAAATTTGCAGGGTTTATGCTTCATTTACTAAGAAGTTCAAGTTTACAAAATATTTAAAAATAAAAAAGATATTACAAATATAACAAAAATTCTGTTTAGACAATTTTTATTATTTAGATTATTATATGGAGACAATTTTTCGGAGACAAAAGTTCGGACGTTTTTTTTAACTATTCTTGGTTGACATGAGCTTTGTGAGACTGTGCCTAGTCCTGTTGAAACGTCCATGGTCTGCCACCGAAATGTTTGTCTGCCCATGGCTTCTAAGCAACCTTCAAAATACTTTCCCGATAATATTTCGCATTTACCTTGACGCCAGGCTCATGAAAACGATTGGAGAACTCCCATCTGCGATTACAGTGGCCCCAACCATTATCTGTGGCGGGTGCAGCCTCCTGATGGCCAATCGATGACTCAAATTCGTGTATGAACGGTTGGTCAAAGAACCCTTTCGTTTTGGAAGTTTACGAATTGCTCAATTTCAAAAATTGTCTCGTCAGAAAACACAATGTTCGGAAATTAATCGCTTTCGGCCAAGCGAAGCAACTCCTTCGCTCTCTCAAGCCTGACTTGTTGCTGCTTTGGTGTGAGATCATGCGTCCTTTGGACCTTGTAAGGCTTGACTTGAATTTAATACGTTTTATTTCTTAATAAATGAATCATTTAACCTGAAAATGTGATGGCATGAATGTGGCAAACATTGAACCAGTTCTGCTCGCCACTGTACATATGTACATATTATGAGAGGGCAAGTGTACATATGTATGTCTGTGCCTACGTACAATACATACAATGTCTATTTAGTCAACTAAATAGCAAACACCACCCAAAGGAATAGATAAGTTTACGAGCGCTCTCCTGCCCATTGTAAATAAAATGGTGACGCAATTCTGACCACTTAAAGATATATAAAATTATGAGCAACAGGAACGTAAATTGCATTCAACTATACACAAACAAGTGTATATCACTAGGAGAGCACATACTCACGTTTGGTCATAATTTAATAACCATTACTTCACGGTTATGGAGTTGAGGTTGAGCTTGTTGTGTACTTAAACGCCTTAACGGCCATCAATGGGTTGCTGCAGCGTTAAGTACTACAATTAATTTGCATATTTATGAAATGTGCCTCCACTTTTGTTTTCACACTCTTAATCAATTAGGGCTGCTTATCGTCATGACATTCGATATGGATAAATTGACAGGCGCTCGAGGACAGGCAGTTGAGGACTACGAGTACAATTAATGGACTACAAGACAAATATATCGTCAATAATCGCTTGAGAGATGGTTTGACTGCAATGTTTACTCATATTCATAAATATTTGCTATCAAAACATAAGAAAGAATATTTATTTACCATATTCTATAATAAGCACGCACACACTCACACGAACGGAACTGCTTGTGAAGGACTTGCCACTCCGACATTGATGGCTGCATTTAAGTAGTTTGTGTTTTCGTGAATGAATTATGACATCAATTGGCAATTCGTCATCTTGCAATCGAATTAAAAAGCGTATTCTAACGCACGAATTGTGGGCGAAATTGTAAACAGCGGTTAAATACAGAGGAGTAAAAAATGAATATCAGCGGTTCTAGGAATATATTGAACGGTTAGTTACGCTGTATTATTAACTCAACGGAGCAATGCGGAGAACGCCATTATCGGAAAATTGAAATGCTGAGCCTAATAATAGAAATATACGCAGGTCAAATTAAAAAAAAATCCACGCCCACTCACATTTACTGAATCTGTGGAGTATACCGTGGTGTGTACGAGCTCCAGTTCTCCACCGATTATTCATTGCTTTTGTTGGCAAAGACAAATCACCAAGTGAATTTCTGCCTGAATTCAGACTTACTGCAAAAATTATGTAATTTCGTGGAGAAAAAAGTTCTTTGACGAGCAGAGTTTTTGCAGGGTACGTTGGTATATTTATTTACTTATTTTTCATTGTACTCTCTCCTAAGGAACAACTTTCTTAGCGGAGACTTTTTTCAGTACATACAACAAATCCTTCAGGATTTATTTAAATTTGTTTCTCTTGAGCGACAAATTCAGTCAGTTCAGTTAAGCGAGATTCGCGGTATCTGTTTATAAAATTAATGCCGGCCGCTGTAACCGAATGGGTTGGTGCGTGACTATCATTCAGAAGTGCGTGAGTTCGAATCTCCGTGCATGAAACAGCAAAAAAAAATATAAAGAAAACGTTTTTTTTCTAATAGTGGTCACCTTCGTCAGGTGACGGGCAAACCTTCGAGTATATTTTTGCCATGAAAAAGCTCCTTATACAAATATCTGCTGTTCGGAGTCGGCTTAGTATACTGTAGGTTCTTCCACTTGTGGAACAACATCCAAACGCATGCAACAAATAGGAAGAGGAGCTCGTCTAAATACTCAAAGGGATATAAGGGCTAATAATTTTTGTTTTATCATATAAATGTATAAAAAGTGCAGCATTTGTTACGAGGTCTTGGTAGCGTTCCGTGACGTTCCTACGGCAATCGGCTCTGCGTTACCGGAACGACTCCGAATTTATACCCGCCCAAGGACTGCCACTTCAGCAGCATTCCCCGTACATTTATTGGAAATGTTAATGTTGCTAAAAGAAGACGCTTACCTGAAAATAGAAGTGCAACTCAGTCGAAAACCTAACAAACAAATTACACACACACATATATGCTAATTATAAATATGGTAAACCATAAGAAACTTTTGGTTCCCCACTGATTTAAATTATTTTGGTTTTGCTATTATTTATGACTTCAATTAAGCTATTTATGAAAAAATAATATATTCTTTTTGAGAATATAGCCAAGTTTACTTCTAATTCTAGCAGGAAAAAAATGAAAACTTTATAAAATGTTTACATTAGGGGTTTTCACACCGAGCTCGTTGCTTCGTTACTTGGCAGTTTTATGTATATTTTATCTTTGTAAATCCAACGAAAGGGCCTAGTAACGAGGCGTCGCTGTAGCAAGCTTGACGATTTGAACGGCAGTTGGCAAAATAACAATCAGCTGTCTGACAATTGGCATTTGATGAACAGGCGCGAAGTTTGATTGTAAAATATCTAAAAGTTGTTTAGTCAAAATTATGTGGTATCCAATAAACAAATATGCACTGTTGAGCAAATTATATACAATTAACTAAAGTATACCAATTTCTTAACCTTCAATCAGAGTAACTTGCCCCGCAGCGCTTGTTAGTAATTAATTTCAAACTAATTGTATAAATTTTTGTGTGTAAAGAAATTGCTGTAAACCAGCTGGTGGGAAAGAGCATTACTAAAGTAACAGAAATAAATCGAAAAGTTCATTCAAAGGAAACTTATTTAAAAAAAATCATGATTTCATTTCTTTGCAAAATATTTTATATCTACTTCAGTTTATTTTACTGTTAATATTCTCCTAGAATTAAAATTCATTTAAATTCATTATTTTCAGCCACCTTCATAAATTCTGCAAAATGTCACACACACACACACATCCACGCGCATATACGTCCCGAATGGTGGACCTCCTTGCCTGCTTGGCCATAGTCATATGCTTTCCACCGCTAACTAGCGCATACAACGAACACCTCCATCAGCGAGACGGCATTCATGTGCCTTGCACTTTTTTCGATACCGTCAACGTCACTGGCGACCCTCATTTCGCTAACGGATCTTATCTGCACGATGGCATGCTGATACCATCGCAATTGGTCGGCTGGTATGATTACATTTACACTGACCTGGTGCGGCGCGTGGAAGTGGAACCGCATGCACGCGCCTGCATCTGCAAGTTGAAGGCCTGCATAAACATTTGCTGTCCATGGGGCGCCAGTTATAGCGCCAACGAGAGCGCCTGCGTAAACAACACGGAATATGAGTGGCCAAAACCGCTGCTGAATTTGACATTGCCGGATGACACGCTGAAGCCGGTGGATATGTTCAAGCAATTCGCGGTGCAGAGTTTCCGGCCATGCGAATTCATGTTCTCATTACAGCCAGAGCTCGGCTCCTTTGACGACTGGAAGCTATTCGAGGTAAGTGGCTGAATGAAGACATGAGGAAACGGAGGAGTCTTATATTTTTTCATTACTCTATCGCAGAATGGAACTCTACTACGTATATACGATATGGTGTACCTCAGCAAGAACGAGTTCTGCTTTCATCCAACGGTGGCGAATAACACGGACACTATGTACATCATCAATCCGGCTAACTGCAATTATGATTCGGATTACAGCACCATTAAGACTATTAACGCATATGGTATGACACCCTCCCGCAAGTGATTTTATCTAGAGTTTCGTAGTATGAAAGTATTTATATAAATAATTTCTTTTTAATCTATTCACCAGCTATGCTCTTTTCCATACCATTCATGATTCTCACCATTGTTGTGTACCTGAGCATACCGGAACTGCGTAATCAACATGGCAAGTCGTTGGTCTGCTATTTGATTGGACTGATCATTGGTTACTCACTGCTTGCAATGAGCTCCTTGCGCTTGGAAATGTACACGAGTATAGTGCTTTGCAAGGCACTGGGCTATGTGGCCTATTACTTCTTTATGGCAGCCTTCTTCTGGCTAAGTGTTATCAGTTTCGATTTGTGGCATAATTTCCGCGGCACTCGTGGCATCAACCGCTTTCAAGAGAAGAAGCGTTTTCTCATTTATTCACTGTATGCTTGGGGCATACCCGTGCCGTTTCTGATGTTCACTTGGTATGCACAAGAGATTGCCGATATACCAGAATATCTCAAGCCAGGCATAGGTGGAGGAGAGTTTTGCTGGCTGGACAGTAAGTAACTCGTTTTGGCTCAAATCACGCGATTTACTTGATCGCTCTTTTGCAGTGCGCACCTGGTCTACGATGATATATTTCTTCGGTCCTATTGTCCTGATAATTATGGCCAACAGTGTAATGTTCGTTTTGACCGCTTTGAAGATACACAGGGTTCAGCGTGAAATGGCACGAATAATGGCGCGCGAGGATAGCACAAAAAATTTGCGTACCGAGAAAGACAAGTAAGTTTGTACAAAGGTTCTGTATACTAGTACATTTTTTTTATGATGGAAGAAAGACTGTTCAGCTCACCTATATATACACATCCACATACAATGGATATAGTTGTGTCCTCTAAGAACTAATTTATTTTCAAGAATGGCATTAAATTTTATTTCCTGCTCCTTCAGTCATAATGCGATGAGACGACTTCTTGATCTCCTAAGCTGTACCTGGAAACACACCTAAAATATCATACAGTTTTACGCATAATTTGGGTTGAGTAACATAGCTTATGCCCTCAAGCTTTCCCACAACACTTAAAAAGTTTTATTTATTTATTTCTTCCTTTCAACCGCAGTAGCTCTCGCTCTGCAAAATAAACTAGCATTCGTTGCCATTAGAGTTATTTTTCCTTTTGTAGCAATGCATCGAATTGTTAAATTTTAAATGAAACTTGGACAAACCGCATTTTTGGGTTCTTGATGTCAAACTATTATTTACTACTGCTGCCTTTTAGGCTGAACTAATGGCAGTAATTAAAGCCGCAACCTGCCGCACATCTCTTAACGAAATGGCTGAGTGATTTCACCTAAAGGTAACATGGGTTTTTGGCAATTGCGACATTCAGGTTAACTGCAGAGCCTATGAACTAGCGAAGCCTCGGTACCAAGTCCCACAAATATGTAAGTCACTTACCCTTGAAGAAATCGTAAGGGCAGCGAACGAAAGGTGGCGTAATGAAACCAGCTGCAGAATCGCCCTCCAATTATGACCGACTCCTAATGCTAAACGCACAGAATCTTTGCTAAGCCAAATTAAGCACAGGCTTAGTAGACGGATTTCAGTTATTACGAGGCATTGCCTAATAGGTAGGTACGCGCAGAGGTGGGTGTACAAACACATGACTTCTGCAGAAGTTGTCCAGATGAGGAAGAGACCATCTCGCACGATTGTCTTGCTCTATCTAGGCGTAGGTTTACTATTCCAGGTAGACAATTTTTTAATGAATTGAAAGTTCTTGGTTCTGCGGAAATCAGGGAGATTCTAAAACTTCTGAGAAGCACACACTGGTTTTAGGAGAAATAGGGATAAGTTCCACATGCGGCATCGCAATGGGCTATGAGCCTGAGTGCATCCCACTGGACAACCACTTCAACCTAACCTAACCTTAACTACTATCTTCACGTTTTTATTGAGCATCGTGGAAGAATAAGGAAAATACTACCCGAATTGTGAAAAGACAAGTTATTAGCTCTATATAAAGGTAAAGCACGAGCTCATTCCGCATTAACTGTCAGGAGACTTCGAGGCAAGTGCGGTATCCCATTATAATATAATTCAGTTGATTTGATTCATCCTAAGCCGTACGACTTCTATCTGATACGAAATTTGCATTAAAAGGAAAACGAGGCGCTTATCCTGAAAGAGCGAATTCAGAACGATTTCCAGCAGTGTTTTAAAGTATGGAAGGCGCGCGTAGAGCGTTGTAGCGATAGAGGAGGAGTAAAAAATGTGTTGCAAAAGTTTTAAGACTAAAGTCAGACATTAATACGTGACCTAAAGTAACAAAAAATTGTGAATTCTGCACAAGGCGGATCTTACAGTACTCCCACTCCTCGGTTAAGGTAAATTGTTTAAAAATTTATAACTGCAGCCAAGCATTCGAATGGACCCGCAAAGCAGTAGAAAAAAGGACGCCCCAGGTGCATTTGGAAAAGAACATTCGAAGAGGAACTGAAAGCTGCAAAAAAATCGTTTAAATAAATCAAAGTCATCGCGAAAGATCGTAATGGTTGGAAGCGTTGTGTAGATGTTCTATGCTCCACTGGAGATGACAAAAATTGAGAAAAAGAAGAAGCTAATGTCAAGTTTGTCAGTAAAGCTATTTTTGAGCCAAAGGATCACCATTTCATCTAAAGCTGTTTCAACTCCAGTTAGTCGGTTATTTGATCATTTGGAGTTAAAGCCATAATACTGACACTGAGTTGGACACTCGTCCAATAGAACCTTTCTGGGCAATTATCAAGCGTATCATGGATAAGAATTACTAGAATGCCAAAAACGAGCAACTATTAATTGGAAGCACCAAGCAAATTTTAAAGAAGCCGCTAATTGTCTGCCAGTGGATGATAAGCAGGGCTCGGTACAAACTGCAAAAAAATTGAAGACAATGGTAATGGTCCATTGAGTATTCTGTGAAAGTGATCTCTTATAATTTTAGAATAAAAGTAACTACCATGGAAAGAAATTTCAATATTGTTAGCGGATTAATAGTTGTTGTAATAGAGTAAGTTTAAATTAGTCGCAGAACTTTTGCCTCACAATTTATATTGACTGGATTAGAATAGATTACATTTGTAAGAGGTTAGACAAGTCCAAGCACTCAGTCAGGAAAACCATTGTACTACACCCGGATAGATTACTGTACAAAGAATAGAGAGACAGCATAAATACTGTATGGATGGTAAGACGGACAAATTGGTCGAGGTCCCTCTTTCACAAATCTTTTTTATTCATTGATAAATCTTAAGATATCTGGAAGGGGAGAGTATGAACCTTGTCCGCATCCAGTACATCGCAACCCAACAGCCTAGGTCTGATTGCTCTTATAGAAAACGCCGCACAGCTACAAAGAAAATGCTCTGCAGTGTCCTCATTCTCACAACAGGATAGGCATATTGGGTCGCCAATGATTCCCGTGCAATGATAGGGCATTGTGCTCTGTGATTACACCCACCAGCACTCTCAGGTCTTTCCTACTAAGTTTTAAGAGAAAGGTCGCTAATTTCCTATTTGCTTCTTCCACAAAGCACTCGGTTACTCTGCAGTAGTCCAACTCAGACCAACGTCTTCTATGGGTAGATCTCATGAAGTCGTCAATCCATAGTTGAATCATTGCAGAGTTGGCACCTAGAAAGGGTTCAGCGCCTAGTTGTATGCTTACGGAGCCTTCATTAGCCAACCCATTAGCAAACCCATTCCCTGTAATACCACAATGTCCAGGCACCCAAATAAGAAAAACTTTGTTGTGTTTTGCCGCACTGTTCAGTTTTGTCTTACATTCACTGACTAATTTCGAAGAGCAGCGTGGGTTAGTAAGGGTTCTCAGTGCAGCTTAGCTGACACTATAAATTTCAATACTACTACCCCGCCATTTGTCCTGTAGCGTAGGAGTTCTGAGTGCTTTCCTCTAAGGAGTTATATTGAAGTTGATAATAAGTAAATATGAATGAAATCTTGCTACTTAATAGCCGCCCCCCGTATGTTATAAATAAATACATAATAAATGTATTTCGGCTGCTTTTAGTTCTTTTTCTTCCTTAGCATTACTCATTCCATATTCCTCTTGCATTACCAATACTTGTACGTTCATGTACACATATTTTTGGCCCTATGCTCCTAAGAGTACTCAAACAAGGAATATAAAAAATGTTTTATTTTATTTTCATTTTTGCAGATTCGGACTCTTTCTTCGCTTATTCATTGTCATGGGCGTGACCTGGTCTATGGAGATTTTCTCTTACTTTGTGGGCGCCGACAAAGGCTGGGCAAAGATCTTTTACATTTCGGACATTTGCAATGCCATCCAAGGATTCCTCATATTCATGTTGTTCGTAATGAAGAAGAAAGTCAAACATTTAATAACCAACCGGTAAGTTACCAGCAGATCCAATTTATATGTGAAACTACGAAAATTGTGATGTCGCAAACAAAGTTTTGACCAATGTTTATTTAATTTTCTAATGTTTTGTTCTGTAAATTTGTAATTCTTCATAATTTGCTCATCAAACCAATCTCATGAATCTCGACACAAATCAAAAATCAAAACACAAAAACAAAATGGTAATGAAAATGCTATGAAACAAAAGTACTGTGCGCATACGCAGCTACCGCCAGACCGAAACGACGACTTTTGGCGCCGGCAGCATTTCGATGCGCCAACGATTTCAAAATGTGTCACTGCATATACGAGAATTAATTGTAATACGAAGCGCTTTCAATCCTCTCAGAAACAATACGAATACGAGTAATAGAGTTTTACATCACTCTCATACGGTGTAGAGGGGAAATAGTCGTTCCCCAACTCTGAATCAACATAGCATTCCAACCTTTTTGAAGATGCTTTGGGCGCAAAATTTCAATTTTTTTAGTAAGCGGTTTCCTATTGCATGTGTTCATAAATGTGTGCGTGTGTGTGTGAGAAATTTATGTTGGCTATGTGAAGAAAAATATGTTGAACTAAAAGAGCGCCTCTATGCTTTGGCCTTATGCTGTGCATTCCCGTTATGTATGTATTATACATACATAAATACATACGTATATAAGTATTAACATGAATAATGCTATGCGCTTTCAATTTCTAGAGTGGTTAGGAGTTAGAGGGAAAGTACTTACATTTTTTTCATATAAATTAGAGGTATAGAATTCTTTCTTCAAATGAAACGCAAAAATTTATTAATTGGGCCTTTTTATAATTGTATGAGATCTTCCAGTATTGGGCACAGTTTAGGTGGCGCAGGATTGCACTGAACCAATGGTAAATAGTCGGGACCATTATGGAATTTCCCATGCAATTGCAACAACAACCATGTGATCCTGAAAGAGATCTGGTTTAATTTGTTTTTTCGGTATTAGGTTGGTAGCACAGCCTTTTGAAATTGGCAGCACTGACAAGTGAATGAATACATAAATATGAAATTATATGAAGTAAATAAAAAACACTTCAATTTCTGCTGAGGTATTTTGCAAAAAATTGTTAAGTTTTTTATTTACATTAAAAAAATCTAAACTTTGGTATTTAAATTAAAATTAAATTAAAATTAAAAAAATTTTAAATTAAATTAAATTAAAATTAAATTTAAAATTTTTTAAATATTAAATTAAATTAAATTAAATTTTAAATTAATTTTTAACAGTTGAAATATTGTGTCGTTCAAAATGTGTATTTTTTACAGGCCCTTCATAATTTAAATGTTTCATCTTCAATAGAGATACTTGAAGTTGAATGTAGTATATCTGTACTAGGTTCTTCAATAAGTTTTGCAGTTCGATACGAAATTTTATGGTTTGATTTACATAGTGTATCTTTATTATTCAGTATAGTCTCCCTAAACATCAATACACTTTTTCCAAGGAGATTCTAATTTATGAATTCCATCCTTGAAGTGAGAATCTGGAAGGGCTGCAAAATACGCTTCCACAGGTGTTATGACCTCATCATTCGATGAAAAACACTTTCCACGCATGAATTTTTTAGGTCTGGAAAGATGGAGTCGCTAGGGGTCAAATCTGATGGGAGTCGCCAGGGGTCAAATCTGTTGGTTACGGTGGATGCTCCAAATTTCGAACTTTAACCTTCCGTTGAGCACCCGGGTCTGGCCAGACTGGCTTTTCGACTTGGGACATGGATTTAATAAATTTCTAAAAAGGTGTCCAACGGAGTATTAATTCATGGATTTTAGCCACTGTCAAAATGCTCTTGTGACACCATTCATTGTCCTGATAAAAAGATTTTTTTGTTTTACAAACTGGATCTTTTTCACGAATTGCCTCCTTCAGCTGGTCTAAAAGGCTATAATAATATTCAGAATATATTCTTTTACCAGTTTGCTAGTAATGCACAAACAAAATTCCTTTCACATCCAAAAATCTGATGCTAACACCTTCTTGGCCGATTTCTGGTCACGAACTCATTTCTGAGCTGAAGGATCAGGTGGACATCACTCTTTAGCCTCTTGTTTTGATTTCAGATCATGGTGATAATCCCAAGCCTCATCCATAGTGATGAATCGACGCACAAACACCACTTTATCCTTTCGAAAATACTCTAAATGTTGCTGAGAAAGTCGCATTCGAATGCGTTTTTGTTCCATTGTGGGCAAATGCGGCACCCATTATGTATAGCGCTTTCTGAAACCCACAACTTCAGTAAAAATATTTCTTACAGTGCCCAATGAGATGTCTAGGGCTTCTACTAAATATCTTTCAGCCACTCGACGATTTTCCAATATATTCTGTATTTTTTCAACGATTTCTGGTGTTCTTGCTGCTTTGGGTCGTCCTTGACATAGATCGTCTTCAAGGCTTGTACGACGTCATGAACGTCATGAATTTTCTTTGATTTTATACCTTGTAAAACTAAAAATCCAATTACTGCACGATGCTTAATTTTTCCATTGTAGAAAATACTGTGACACGTCGATACTAAATGGCTTGTAAACAAAGAATGAATTGACAGATTGAAATTAAACTTCACGCACGTTCATATGAAAAGTGTACCAACATACCAAAAAAAATTTAGGCTAGTGCAGCGCCCTCTCTTACCGAGCCGCAAAACTTATTGAACAACCTAGTAAATATCTAGAGATACATTTTATGCTGAATGAGAATTTTGACGATATTGGAATGGCACGGACTTATATCCGGGATAGTTTATGCTATTACGACAACAACAACGGCAAATTATTAACATTTGAATTGATTAGTTGTTGAAAAATTGTGTATGCCTTTTGTGATGCTGAGCTGGTTAACCAAAGGAAACTCGTTAAATATTATTGCAAAAGTTAAAGCATTCTGTTGGATTGACGATGTGTATTCAATCGCGCTGCTTAAAGAAATTTTGTTCTGAGGAAATGCGTTTAAAGTTATGTACTTCACAGCGGGTGGTTCCGGCACGCACTCAACTGTGTCCATAACTTTGTAATCATTTAATATTTTGGTTCTAAGCCTTTACAGTTTGTAGAACTCCAGACTGTAGCCTGAGTATTGGCTAATTGCCCAATGTTTGTTTGCGCAAACGCCATCGGTGCTTAAATGAAGTATCCTTATTTTCGGCGCTGTTAATACCCGGCGTGTGATCTCACTCACTCATAAATAAAAAATAGGTTCTAAAAAGTTGCATTTACAGTGGATCTCACGCTGTGTCTAATAAATATTAGTGAGCTTTTTGTGGAATCCGCTTGCTTCGATGTTAGTGCTAATTGAAATGTAAGGCTTTTCGCCATTCTAACAGGCAGATTAAAAATATTTTCGCATTAAACTTCAAGCACATCAACCTGTAGGTATACAATTCATGAGCCCATTCACATACATTAACACACACATACATAGTTGCTTGTACAAACAATTTTTGATCCAGTGATGACAACTCTTAAAGAAGCTTGTATTTCAGGTTAATTGAAACACTCTTCCCTAGCGCCAGCGATAACCTTTAAGCATTGTAAATATTTTATATATTACATTTTTTTAACAAATTTGCTTTGTCACTTAACAAAAATAATATTCCGCATTGGCTTGTAATCTTTGCCTTAGAGCGCGATTTATTGAATTTTTTTTGAAATGGCAAATGTACAAATATACTGACACATACATATGTATGTATACGCGTAAATAGCTACTAACAACCCCCTCATTATCCTCTGATTGCGCCGATTTTCCCTCACTATTTTTATTGTTCTATTCTAAATTTCTCTTTTATGTTTTCCATTAGAATGAGTGTAGTAACTAATACAAAGAGCGACAGCAAGCAGGTCGCAGTGATCAACATAGCGTCTCACTAGCAATGCTGTGGTGCATCTGCAAATGCCGTTAGCTATTCAATACATTCCAGCTGCTTCCACAAATGCTAAATGTTGCTAGCTGCTGCCTGTTGCACGCCACTTCTACCCCGCCATGCATTTCTCACCGTCTGCAAAGTTGGCTACTCACACAATTGGCCTAAGAAATTGTCTAAACAACAATAAATAATAATCTAATACATATGTACAAATGTTATAACTGTAAACGTATTCAGTACTGGTAGACAAGCACTCAGTGTATAAAACGCCATTAGAAACCGTATCGCTATCGCTACTCGCTATTCGTTGTCATCAGCCAAAAAGCGAATTAAGTAGATATTCCAAACGTATATGTAATTTATGCTTGATTTCTCGAAAGCCTACTCAAGCGCCGGCCGCCGGGTACAAGCCACACAAACTCCACCAGCTCAACAAACTCCGATTACAAGCAAACGCCAAATAAGTACGCAATGAAAGTGAAAATGTCGCAGACGCTGCGGGGTGACGAGAGATTCTAGCGAAGAGGTAAATACAAATGTTGTAGCTGCCCTGCATGACTGGCTTGCGGGAATTGGGGAGTCACTGCATGGGAAATGAAGTAGTTTTATTGCGTGGTTAACCTACCCATAGCCCATCACAAATTTACAATAACTTCGATCAGCACTTATGCGTGACTCATAAAAGTATTTATATGAGGAAGTCTTGCCTTTGAATATTTGCAGTGGACTATAAGAATTGATAAATAAAATATATGTACGTATATTAAAATTGTTTGAAAGTTCACACCAAGTGCGGAATTTCGGGGAATTAACACAGCGTAGTCATTCGAAGCGGCCTCGGTGGTCTAGCGTAAGTGCACGAGCCTGCCATCCCAGAGGTTGTGAGTTCGAATCCCACATAAAGCACGGTTATCGCACTTTTCCAAACTTACACTTTCCTAGTCTTTCCTATTATAATAATTTCCTTCCTCAACCCCAACAACCTTATCCTTCTAATCCTTACTCCTTCATAAAAAAAGTCAGCGCATTACTTACATTATGGCTGCTGAAACACGCAAAAAAAAGCAAAAAAAAAAGAAGAAGAAGTAAAGAAAATCACACAGTTACATATTGCGACAGTGGCGCCAGCAAGAGCAAGCGAGCAATTGCGGTAATAACGCAGACACACCCAGTTTCGCAAAGTCCTCAACCATCTGTGTGATCCTTCTGCCATAAAAATGTGACACACAGATGGCGCTTCAAGCAGTAAGAAGGCGCTGTTCCTAAGCAACGACATGTGGGCATTCCCACTACTTAGGACTGGTAGCGGCAGGTTAATCACCTACCCTGTCAGAAATCAAAGAGATTAACGAAACCAAGGCAAGACTGAGTCTTGTCGAGGGCCTATGCTCCCGAGTGGAGTGAACAAGGAAAAAAAACAAAAAACATTCGAAGTTATTCGTATAATGCGTTTTCTAATTAATCTTCTTATTTTTGAGCATAACAATGAACAATTGCACAAATTATAAATCTTCCGACAGGGTGATTAATTTTGCGCCACCTTGCATATTCCAATCAATCTTTGTCTTTTATAAATGCATGCACAGTACTCTTAGAAGTGGTCCAAAAAAACTTGATTACGTAAAAATTATATGAATAATTTTGCAAAATAATACGGATTTAGTAATAATTATATAAAATTGTTCTTGGCGAACACATCATCAGTCCCTTTACGCTACTCTTTATCGGAAGTTGTTTTCGTGGGACGCACAACCAAATCCTGGACCGTTTTTTATTTAAGAACACGTTATGCTCCAAGCCAGACACCTGCTAGCAGCCGTGTCTACCGGTGCACAGACCTCAGTGAGCTCTTACAGTGCGCACACTGACCGACGTAAACGCAGGATCGTGTCAGCTGTTACGATGAAACCTCTGAGAGCCCCATGTAAATGAAAAATTAGCACCCTTCCGTATCGTAGTATAGTAAATTTTATCGTAGGATTTTGGAAAATTCCGTAGAAACGTGTCAGCTGATTGCTCTCTAACCACACAGTGTTGCTAAACAGTACATTTCGAAATCATTTACAAAATAAACTTAGAAAAATTTTAGTTTTTATTGAAATAACTAAAAACAATGTTGAATAATGTTAATTATAGATAAATGAACTAATTGCATTTGTTGGTCTTTGGCTTTGGTTTTTGGCGCGGATGTGTGTAAAAGTATGTGACCAAAAATACCAATGGCAATATTGTGTAGATACAACCAAACACAAACACACACACACCGATATATTGTGTAAATATGTAACTAAGAGAATGCAGTCGTTTTCTACGGGATACGTTTTGTGTTCTCTACGGGCTACGGTAAGGGTCAGTGTGCGCACCATTAAACCGCGTATGTTGGGGTGACCTCAATATGGTTCACCTTATCACTTTAACTCGCTAACCGCTGCTAGGCGGAGGAAAGAAGCAGTGAAGTCTGAAGCAGTGACTGTTTAAACGGCACGCAAAATAATCGTTACTAGTGAAGTGAGTGGCAGTCGAACAAATTCTCGCTTGCGTGGACTTCTGCATATGTAACCATCCTCCAGCTAAAACCGCTTAAGCGGCTGACAACGAAGAGAAAAACAGTCAAACTTACGTAGGCAAAGCGCAGGAAAATAAGATGTAATTATGTTCAAAGTTTGTGTTTAGTCAACGAAATTTATGATGGATCTGTTCTTCTGAGAAATAATTCATTATGACCCTATTTTGCTTAGGTAAGGAGAAAGCTGCATAATATAATTCTTCCATTTAGGTAAATAAATACTTTTTTGCTACCATTTTTACCAAACGGGTCTTCATTTTTTTCACTTTCTGCACTCTTCTTAAATGCAACCTTTTGTAAGGGAGTGCCACAAGTGAGCAAGCCTTTAATAATTGAATTGTACAAAATGCTGACGACGTTGGGAAACTAAGGAAATTTTGAGAAATAACATTCACAATTTTTATTTAGCGGCTCAAGTTGTTCTGCAGCTCGAAAATTTCGAACAAACATTTGAGCAGTTGGGCAGTGAATGAGTTTGCAGAGAGTATCGAGCTAATGGTTCCGTTCGATATCCGGGCTCTAGTCAGAACTGTAGCGAATTTGAAAAATGTTGCTTTGAGAAGAACTCATTTTAAGTAAAAATATTGCTTGAATTATTATAAATAGTTATAAATTTACGGTCTATAAATCAGTATTATAAATTTTTTAAGGGACAAACGATCAAAAAATGAGATATTGGGGCAATTTCCCAATCTTGACTGGCAGGGTACCTCTTTTTTGAGACCTGCTGATGGGGATAGTCTAAGTTCAGTCTTGTGTTCTTTTCTTAGATCTTGAATCGTAATAGAACTCGTGCTACCATCAGACATTAAGCTCCTTCCTAGGGCTTATATAGAGAAGGACATTATAAATATGGCGTCATAAATATAAGACATTTCCGAATACTTTTATGAGGCACTAAACGTTTGCCCTAATAAAAAATAGTGTATGGTGAATGAAAATTATAGCCTTCTAAACTATTTCATATTTTCCTTTATTTTTAGATATTTAGGTAAATCCGAACGCTCTCGCATGCCTGAGTCTTCCACACATACTAACGAGACGTATGTATGTACCTACATTAGGATGGCTCCTTTAAGAAAATTTTAAATATATTTATTTCAAATAAATCATAAAAGGTTTTATTTTTCAACATTTGTGCAGCGAAATTAAAGTGAAAAGATTAATTAATACTAATTGGTAAATATTTCATACCAAATTCTGCGGAAAAGTGCATTTTTTCTCATGCAAACTCAATGGTGTCTAATATTTTTCGCAATAGAAAAAATTTATGGGTAGTATAAAGAAAAAAATATGGAATATATGAATGATCTATACTATGCTGTCCAAAAACTAGGGGAGCATGCAGAAGCAGCTCGATGAACTGACGTGCTGTGCAAGGAGTACTGAGTTAGAAATAAATGTTTCTAAAACATTCAGGCTTCGCCATATCTGAGCAACCAGTTGGAAAAGTAAACGAGTTTTTATAACTAGGAACGAGCTCCAGTCGTATCACAATGAGGCTACTGAGTCCTAAGTGTGTCGGATGACAACCACTCAACCTAACCTAACCAGACCTATATCTAGAAAGCCAGCAAGACGGTGATGCAAATTGGCTTTGCTTTATGGGAGCGAAATATGCCAACGGAAAGCACCAGGAAACTTCAAACAAGCGCTGTCTCAGACTCACTGGCCGTGTATGGTGGACAGATACTTGGGTACCAAACCGGGATTTAAGCAACAATCGATTTTGAAAATCCGAGAGCGCAAATGAAGATGGATGGGCCGTACATTACGGAAACCTGCTTCTGAAATCAGTAGAATGGCCCTCGATTGGAATCCAAGCGGTACGCGCAGAAGTGAGCGACGCCGATGCTCATGAAGATGCAGTCTTAATGATCAAATCACCGAACTTAATACGACGTGGTCTCAAGTCAAGGCAAAGACTGAAAACCGAAGCGATTTTAAAGCACTTGTGAAGGCTCTATGCGTCCACCAGACGGCGCTACAGCAGCTAATTATTTATTATCATAAAGAAGAAATATGTTTTTTGAGCCATCCTAATGTACATACGTATGCTCATATATTTACTTATTAATAGGCCAGACTACTTTGTCACTAACAAAATTCAAATAGTTGGTGGGCAATCAATTAGCGAAAATAAATTATTTAGTTCATTCCACTTACACCTCACTTGGGTGTCACTTATACGCCCACGCACACAAAGTCATTAATGGTATAATGCGTATTTATGTTGCATGCGTTGCTTGTGAATTTATGTTGCTTATTATTGCTTTTCGTTTTCTTTTATCAATTGGGGTATTCACAAGGGGGGTCGTAAGTGTCGTTTTAGTGTATGTCGTAAACCTTAAACGCCTAAAAGAAGAAGAAATATGAGTTTTCACACAATTAAAAAATATTTGGTTGTAGTTTTTGTGTAGCATTAAAAACTTTAGGGCATTAAACAATACGACACTTATGACTCCTTGTTAATCGTCTAAATGTATATTTATTTATTTTTTGCCCACGCATATTAATTGTGCTTTGTTGTATTTTTCACGAAAGCTATTCGTCCACACGGGACAGCAGCAACCAGCGTCAGAGTCAATACTCAACGAAGACAACGTCCAGCAGCGTTGGCAATTTAACGCTCTCGGCCGCAGGTCCTGCTGAGAGGCCGCTAATGGTGCCAACAGAACGAACAACTAGTTTGAGAAACTGAACAAAGCAAAGTCCAAGTGAACTGAATCGAGATGAGATGAGTACTCGTACTTGTAGCAGCAGAAACCTGGAATATTGAATAAGGCGAAGGATTAACTGAGACCAATTGGAATGGATGGCATTTGCTTAAACTGTTCAAACACGTGGATTGTAAGCGATGCCTTGGCAGCCGCAAAATCAAATCAAATCAAATAAACGCAACGAAAGAATCAGGTTTTGAGAAATTGTGCATAGAGCACCCACATACATTGATGCATATTTAAGTACATATGAAAAAAATTTTGTGAGAGTGTCATATTTCCGTTGTATTTAAGTAATTAGGTTAAGTAGATTTTAGTAATATTCTATGTGTGTAGATGATAAGCTGATCACTTTGAAGAAAAACGCCCATTAAAAGACACACATGCGCATACACATACAAACTACATACTTATATATACTCGTATATGTGCGCGATTTAGTATCCTGCTCCTTGGAGTGCCATGAAAGTATTGGTTTTGCAGTTTTCTTCGCATTACGCCAGATCTACCTATACACTTTCCATCACTCGCGTCTTCCCATCTGTCATTTTCGTGTCTTCATTCTGTGCCGCATTCTCATGTGGGCACTTGCCATTTTCACATTTTCAAATGACAACCAGCAATTCAGTTGAGTTCGAATGCAAAAGTTGTCAAGCTGAGTTGTCAAACTAAGAATTGACCCAGCTAAGAATTAACACAGCTTTTTTTAACATATTCTATGGAAGTTCTAAGTGTGGAATTATCATTGAATTATACTAGAAAACATCAGTTGCCCTGCTATTGTATCCGAAATTCGTTAGTTTCTAGTCTACTCCACTTCCTGCACCTTGCGCACTTTTGACTTTCTTGCTTAAAAATGTTTGAAGCCTACGAAATTATTTTAACAAATTAAGTTCGTGCGGCCGCCGTAGCTGAATGGGTTAGTGCGCGACTACCATTCGGTATTGCCCAGTTCCGAAAAAATGCGCATGAAACACCAAATGATAGAAAAAGTTTTTTCTAATAGCAGGCCGGAAATGGAAACCTTCGAGTCTATGGTTTTTTTTGTCATAAAAACGATGCGCATAAGAACCAACTGCCGTTCGAACGTGGCATAAAACTGTAGGTCTCTCCATTTATGGGATAACATCAAGACGTCACACCACAAAAAGGAGAAGGAGCTGAGCTAAAATATTCATTAAAGGTTGCTAATTGTAAATATTTATAATAATAACGATTCTAGGAAGTTGCTAACTCTGCAAAAAAAACACACACACTAATACTAGTAGAAGGTATTACCATTTCGTTTATTTCAAACATAAAAAATCTCAGTGCTAAAAACCTTTTCAGGGCAAAGTTTTGCAGCGGAATAAAGGCTCAGAAGTATTATGCGGACCTTACCTGCTCAAAAGAGCAATTCCAAGAATGGGTTTGCGAAAATTACAGTGGTGAAGTAGGAGAAACGCAAGAGGCGAAGCAAATACGGGCAGGAGCTTAAATTTCGCATTTATGCAGGATAACTCACAAAAAAAAAACACGCGTTTTGTATTTATGTTCATTAACTTTTTATAGCACTTATATAAATATACATATACATACTATAGGTATATATTCTGAATTTGGACAAATTGGTCTCTTTTTTGACAAAATGGGTATTTAATAAAAAAAGTAGTACCACGGTGCACCCGCGAGTGGTTGAAGTGGGAAAGTGAATGTTTTTTTTGTTTTTTTGTGTTTGCTTAGTAGTAAACAGCTTATTATCAAAACGGCGCTTTAGTGCTACTTGGAAAGTGCCAGTCTGGTACTTGAACCATTTCACTTTAGTAGTAATAGGGAAATTGGGACGACAAAGATTAGGTTTTAGAGTGTGCATAGAGTATACGGAGATTTCATACATTATTAAGTCAAATCTTGAAAAACATAGTTGAAGGTCTTTTAGAATAAGAAAAGCTAGAAACAATGATTTGACTTACAATATAAAAAGTACCTATATACACGCATATTATAAAAAAAATCATAATTTATTTCTTTCGTTTTTTATGTACTACTTTTTATTATTATTTCTACAATTACAATTACAAATAATGTATTTTAGAATTAAGAATGAATTGTTAATTGTTTTGCATTTAAATAAAAGTGTAAATAAAAACACCAAAGAGCAAAGTGTAACTGTTAATTTATTGAGTTTTTGTTAAAATAAAAATCACTAATGCAAATAACAAACTGAAATTTAAAGTCTAGGCGATAAAACAGCCCCAAAATTGCTCGCCAAAGGAACATTGAAATCGGATAATATCATTTAATGGGCCCCGAATTGTTAGACATAACTGCCAGTTGGGAACAAGAACTAGAACGGACAATGCAGTCGGTCACATAACCACTGAAAACGTAAACGACAAGATGCTAAGCAGCGTTGAAATGTGAGAAATCGCCAGTGGTTTCGCGTAAAAATTTCTCCGGGACCTGGACACAGGCACACTTGAATAGACCGTGCAATGAGGAAGGGAGTTGGAGCACCACTCTGAAGTAATGCGAAAGGGGTTCCAGGGTAGGCGAAAGTGCCAAATGACAGGGAATTGCTATTGCTGCGGCGACAGCTTTGACGTTGCATTAGGCATTTTAAACCTCCTCATTCGCACAAAAAATTCTCCCAAAAACAAACTGTCAGTTATCTGGTAATTATGTCTTAGGTGTAGAAATGCTAAAATTTGATTATATCCAAAGTGTATTTGCCAACATTGGCACTATGCGCCACATAATTGGCGCTTAAGCAAAAAATAAAAATAATAATAATATTTGTCAACAAAAACATTGGCGGACTTGAGAAAGCACGCTAAGGTTTGCAGAAATGTCAAAATCAAGCCAGTATGACTTTTGTTGCCTTTTTCGGGGAACTTATCAAAGCTAAGTTCGTAAATGAAAGTTGCGTTAAATGACACTTATTTGGAATATGATTTTTAAAAATATCCGGTAAAAAGTTGCCACTCAGTGTTGAACTTGTAGTTCCATTTAAGGGGACAGATACTTGTAAAATTTCGAAAAATTTTTTTTTTTTCATAAAATGTTAATATAATCCTTTAAGAATATGTCAAACAAATTTTAGAACGTAAATTGAAGTATTTCCTATATCATAGATCGTCAACCGTGAGGACTCTATTCTTTGCGTTCGAGCGCTGGGAAAGGTATAGTTACGTTGGATTTAAACTTTAGACGCGTTTTTCTCAAAACTATGTTTTTCGAATTGACGTACACAATAACTCGAAAATTTATTAACCGATCTCCCTGAAATTTTGCACACATCTTTTTTATGATATTACTTTCTATGTGAATTTACAATTCAAAAATTTTTCGAAAAAATAGTAGGAAAATTCACCCCAAAATTCATTTTTTTAAGCATTTTATTCCACCATTTTTTTCATTTATTGTTAATTCATATAGAAATTATGACATTTTGGGTTTTTGTATTCAGGTCACTGACGCCGATGCTACAATGCCCACCGATTGAGAAGCCATTTTAAATGATTAAAATAAAATAAAAATATTTTATATTATTTTAATGTACATATAAGTAAACTGTATGCCAATTTTGACAAAAACATATAGACGTTTTCATTTTAAATAATTTTAGTGAAAATCAGGGAAAATATGGCCGTTTAGATGTATCTGTCCCCTTAAAAACTAACTTTGTTTCATGAGGGCAGCCTACGTATTGAAGCATAACCAGAACTAAAACGTATTTCAAAGGACGCACCTCGATGTTGTTTTAAAATTAAACTTCTGAAAATTCAGATTATTTCAGGTTTCACTATTTTTACCCCAAACACGGCTCTTAATAATTATAATTATGGGTATGTCTGGTTGGGGTTAGGTTTTGTGGCAGTCGGCTTAGAGTAGCCAACTCATTTAGACCATGTAGGGCCGTTGTGGTGCCATTGTGTAACACGGGAACCTCAGTGTTTTTCATCATGGAACCATTTAGATGCTCTTATGAAGCGTACAATAGGATTTATCCCAACAGCCGAGACTTTCTGGGTCTAAGAGAATCAAAAGAGTATTTTCCTGACAACCCTGTTTTACTCCTAGCTAACGGTAGATAATTCGATAATTTGTACCACTGTTTGTAGGTCTGTATAGTTAATTAAATGAACAGTACTACGTTGAAGTGCTTAAATCTATCGACTATTTGTCTGTAGGCTGACCCCAACACAACTTCACTGGAAAAAACTCCAACGATATCGCGTCAAAGGCTTAATTCATTTTAGTCCATTTATATGCATTTGCCCATTCGCCACCACTGTAATCACTTCTGAAGCTTTGCGCAACTTTTGGTTGAAGTTTCCGCTGTGTCGTAGGTGAGCTTTTTTGCTTAAATTTCAAAACTTTTGCACAGAACACAATTTTTTGTTTATTAACCAATTTTTGCTAGCTGCTGAAGGTCAAGGTGTCTACCGATCGTGTCGTGTGGTAATATATGTATGTGTGCTCAACTAAATATGTAGGCATTAGAAGGAGCATTTGTGAACGTTAGCGATCTGTCGCTAGCGCATCTGCTGCCAGTTTATTTTGATTTCTGGAGCGCTTCAGACGTGCCTATCTGTTGACGAATATCTGTGTGGTGGAAGAGCGATTGAGTGCGGCGGGCGAAGCAGATTGACTGGTACGGCGTTGAACGCGAATACGAGTGCCAAAGAACGCGCGTGCAAAATAACCCACGAAAATGTGCAAATAAAATATGCGAGCACATAACAAAAAATTATAAAAATACCTATGTATGTGCATAAGTGTGTGGAATTGTGACGTCACCGTGACGATAAAAATAAAATAAGTGATTAGCAAAATAAAAATTCTATAATTGATCTCCCCGCGCATAACTATTATCACATCACACATCATCTATGTATGAGCATACGTGAGAATATATTTTTTGAAATTCTTTCCTTCTAACGTGATTGTGCGTGCGTGTGCTTGGCGTTATAGGTCTATTGAAATTTCCGTGGTTATTAGTCGCTATGACATCCACCGCTGTTCGATTATTACTTCACCTTTTTGCCGTGTTTTTGTTGCATTTATTTGTGTGTGTACGCCCGATACTGGCAGTAAGCCCCTCATACCCCTGCGCCTATACGCAAACTGTTAATGTAACCGAGGGTCTCCGGCTGAAAGATGGCTCTTATTCATATGAGGGCCTACTCATACCGGCAAACATGACAGCACTCTACAATTTTCAAGTGGTCGACGGCATTCTGTCGACTGCGCCGTTACATATGCGCGGCTGCGCCTGCCGCCAACGGCCTTGTATCACGTTCTGCTGCCCACCGGAACAAGTGTTCGACGAGTTAAGGCACAGTTGTGTGCCGCAAGCGCCGACGCTGAGCGCTCAGCAGCGGAGCGCACAGCGCGCTCATATCGAAGTGACTGCCGCCAATGGCAGCGTCAATGTGATCAACGTGCGCGACATGTTCATTATAAGCTACGAGACAGGCTGTAGCCGAAAGTACGTTGATAAGGACAATGAACTGTTCTGGAAGTGGGACCTCTTTGCGGTAAGAATTTGAAATTGGGAGTTGATACTCTGCTAATTTCCATTACGAATTATGCACATCAGAGTGATGCCAATCGATAAGGTAGTGACGTGATATCAATTCGATTTCCGTATGATGTCATTTATTTGTACGCACAGCTCAAAACAACACAAAAACTGAATTTTCAACTGATCATAGCAAAAATAAATTTTAAGTGCATAGTGTACCTCTCAATTGGCTGCCTTTTACTCATCTGTGCAACACTCTTTCAGAATGGCTCACTTTCTAGCCTAGGCCGTATTTGGAACACCGACGAATACTGTTTCACCCCATTAGAGCACAAGAAAGTCTGGAGCTTAGTGCCACTTACCTGCGAACGTTCGGCGCACGGCTTTCGCCTTTGGATTTATGTGATATGTCTGCAGTTAATCTTTTTTCCTTAATTTCCTTCTCTACATACGTTCATACTATTCCCATAGGTTTATTTCTGGCGATACTTATCTATGCATTCATATTGCTGACCCTGGTATCAATAAAGGCGGTGCGCAATTTTGGTTATGGCGAATCGATTATATTCTACCTGGCCTCTAAAATCATTGGCCTCTCAGCGCTGATGTATCTGGCATTGCGATCTCGCTTGGATCTTTCAGAAACCGCTTGCCGCAATATTGGTAAGAATTTCATTTCACTTCACGGTTAAATACTTAAATATTTGTGTTGTTTTAAATAAATTTTCATATTTCAGGCTTCATTGCCTATGTCTTCCTCATGTTTTCTTTCTTTTTGCTGGCAATCATAAGTTGGAATTTCTGGTACAATTTCAAGTCGAACCGTTTGAGCAGCTGGAAGCGCAAGTTAATCTACATGGTTGCCTTCGCCTTAGCTGTGGCTCTGAGGTTTTTGCTAAAATTCATACAGGACTCTAATATTTACCAGCAGCTGAAGCCAGGCATAGGAGATGCTTTTTGTTGGTTTGATGGTGAGTAAAGTGCTAAGCTTTAAAATTAAAATTGCAATAATACCAATTAGTGATTTTTTCTTCTATTTGCAGTTCGTTTATGGGGTATATTGTTGTACTATTACATACCCATAGTCATTTGTTTGGGGCTCAGCTTGGCGCTCTACTTGAAAACATATTTGATCCTTTGGAATTTACCAGAAGACACCATTAATTTAGCCGGCTACGATATCAAGCTGATAAAAGCGCAGTGAGTGTCCTTTCGAATTCCTTTGAAAAGCAACGAGTGCGCGTTGTCTTTAGCTGAGGTTAGGTTAGGCGGAACTGGTTGACTTGCAGTCATGCATAGACCAGTTTGGTCCATAGCGATGTCAGATGGAGTTCATAGATGTCCAGAACCTCTTCTTTCTCGCCAACCTTCTTCGGAAATGTAGTTGATAGCCTTAGAATCTGTATAAAAATTTCTACTCACTATGGAAAGTGTAAAGTTTCGCCTTAGTATATAGACTCTAACAATAGCTATCTATAAATTCGAATTGTATACATTAAAGTAACCTTCTATGAGTGGAGAATCTCTACAGAAGACGGCACTTATGAAAATGCGCCTCCGATAGCCATTCTCTGATACGAGTTTTGTAAGTGTCGAGTTTCTTAAGTATCATTCGAATATTCGAATGAGTTTTTGTTTCGTTGTTAGCGAATGAGGCACCAAATGAGATTTCTGAAACCAAATATATATACATAATTGGCTAGTACAACCTTTTTGGGTGTTTGGCCGAGCTCCTCCTCCTATTTGTGGTGTGCGTCTTGATGTTGTTCCACAAATGGAGCGACCTACGGTTTCAGGGGGCCCCCGAACGGCAGAAATTTTTATGAGGAGCTTTTTCATGGCAGAAATACACTCGGAGGTTAGCTGTTGCCTGCCGAAGGGCGACCGCTTTTAGAAAAAACTCTTTCTTAGTTTTGGTGTTTCACCGAGATTCGAACCTACGTTCTCTCTGAATTCCGAATGGTAGTCACGCACCAAACCATTCGGCTACGGCGGCCGCCCAAAACTTCAGTCAAAATATTGCTTACACTGCCAATGAGATTCTAGGGCTTCTACCAAACTTCTTTCAGTTATTCGACGATTTTTTAATACGATATCTCGTATTTTTTCTACGACTTCTGGTGTTGTTACTGTTTTTGGACGTCGTTGACTTGGATCGTGTATTGTCTTCAAGGCTTGTACGACCAAGTTTAAATTCAACAACTCGTCTTTCTACTGTACTTATTGAAGGCGAAAAGTCCTTATACACTTTCAACATTCGTACGTGAATTTCCTTTGCTTTTAAACCTTCCATAAATAAAAATCCATTGTAGAGACTCGCCGATACTAAACGCTAGAAATAGATGAGAATCATGAAGTATTTGAGAGCTTTTAGTAATTTATTTTAATTCTTTTTACAGTTTTTATGCATTTTTCGCATATCTTTTTGGCGTTTCGTGTGTGTGGCTACGCGAGTTCATCGTCTATCTGACATTCCGTTTCAATGGTCGATACTTTGTTATTGATTTCGTAACTGGAGTTTGCGTCTTCGCTCTCTCTATTTGCGGACTAATATTCCTCCTATATAAAAATCCATTGGTACGCGCCTGGTGGCACGTAAATGTGTAAGTATAAAGTGGAAGAAAATATGCGGAAACGAAAATTTCTTCAGGAATTCCTATTCAGGACATTTTACTTGCCTTACAGAACGGATGACAGAACTGAGAACGGTATCTACTTGACACAAATTTACCGCCCGGAGAAAGCTCGGATTGATAAACTCAAAGGTATAAACTTCAAACCATTAAAATATGTTTTCTTTTATAAATAAGTATGCGAATAATTATAGTCCAAGAAATTCTTAAAGTGCGTACTAGGCACTTAGTAGCTCTTCCTTGGTTTAGGAAGGAGATTAGTTAGGGCCTATAATTATTCGCAGCAGTGAAAATCACTGTTTTAAAATGAGTGGTTTTCTTATCTTGCAGACGGCTATAAGGACGAGATTAGAGAGGAAGATATGGCTTTGAAATAAAATTTCGTTGCATTCGTGAAAAGGTGTGAGAAGTTAAAGACTCGCCAAAGGAGAACCTTCGCAATACTTCGCCAATCTATTGCGAGAGTGTGAAGCAAACAAAAATCGGAATGAAGATATTAACGGGAAGTAGCAGCAGCTAACAGCGTTCGAATGTCAGTGCAATTATGTATCGGAATTTGAAGCTTAATTTTTTTTAAGGCGTATTATAATTATTAGGAAATCTAAAGAAATTGTGTAGTCAGAAAGCATAAATATTGTGCCGTTAAGTAAATTTAACAAAAAAAAAAACAAAACACGCATGGTAAAGTAGGATTTGGCCTTTTATTTTTGAAACCGTTATTCGAATCAATTTCGGTCGTTAATTTATTTTTAGCTAAGCAATTCACACCAAACGGATGTTTTCAATGGATGTAATGGCTGTTTTTGAATGGCTTCGGGTTGCTCTTCAGCACAAATACGGCAATTTTGAAAAGCCTCAATGCTATTATGAAACTACAATTTTAGCGGTACCCTTCTAAATTTACACGAAACCAAGCCCTGTGCCTTCTGCCCATTCCATCAAAGTTAGCGCTAAATTCTAGTTTTAGAGAAAATAAATTGCATGAATTCTGGGTCTGTACGTAGTTCTTAAAGTGGTGAGGTTACTCTAACGGCAGTAAGGTGGCTATACGAAATATAACTAGTTTTGAGCACTGAGGAAGACTTCCATTTTACGCTGGATTTCATAAATATTTACGTCGGGTTAAAATGATTTTTATGAAAACTTTTTTTGTATTGGAAAAGCTTTCGAGGGACTACCACTTGAACTTTCTTATACTAAAATGGAATGGGCTAAAAAACTAGGATAATTTTTACAAATCTTGTACAAAGTTTAAAACTTGAATTATATATTCTTTGTTATAGAATGAACAATGACTGAGTATATTTAGAGGCTTCAAAAAATCGATTTTTTCGTGGATTTTTTTGGGAAAGAAAGAAATATTCGATTAGAACGAAACTTTCTGGTTTTATTGTTATATGTTTCAACAGTCTTCTCAAATTTTTTCATTAAAATATATGTCATATTATGCCTGGAACAAGCATTTTGCCGAGGCGCCTCGAGTGTGCATGTGTCTTGCGGCGTGAAAGATGCAGGTCGCAATTTTCATCTGAAACCAAAACCCCAAAAAGTTTATATTTTGGTATAGTACGAGTATAGCTTCTAGTTTAACCAAGAAAATTAAACAAAATGTGAGAAATTCAAAATTAATTTTTTTTTGGAAAAACAAATTCACTTTAGATTGTTTAATAAGTGGGTTAATCATAACTTTCTTAAGGTTTTTTAGGTTCAACTACAAGAGATTTAATTCCGAATACAATCAATTAACTTTTTCCCTATCTTTCCCGCCAATTAGGAAAAATCGCAAAAATAAAAAACCGAGAAATCGCACTTCGAGCGATCCGGCCGCTCGTATACCTGCTCTACGCTTGCACACAATTTCTTCTGTAACTCCGAAAATATTTTGAATTTGCTTCTGAAATTTTGAGGACACATTCTTGAATAGTTTGGGAAGACATTTATGCAAAAAATGGCCCTAGAAAATTCAAACTGTCTGCTGACCGTCAATGAAGGCAATTACTCTCGCGCTCTTTGTAACCAGGTGGCGGACGAACCAGCAACATTTGAAGGACTATTAGTGAAATATGCCTGGAGAGGTTTATGAATTGATATGAGTGGCCCGTGCAACCGTCTGGGCATTCAGTTGTCCTATCACTACTTTTTATAATTAATGTCGAATCGTAGATCCGCATTAACGCATGAGCAACCCTGCAGTAAATTTATGTAACTACGAGTGATCAAAAGTGTACGGAGAAGAAGCGAGCGATGCACTGAACTTTTATTGGGGCAACTGGCTGGATGCATCTGACTTTTACAACTCATTTAGAACTATTTGTTGAACGCGTAATAGAAAAAGCTATCTCGTACGGAAATACTATTTTCGAACTATTTACTGAACATAGGAAAAATTGTCTGTTTCCACTTTCCTTTATTAGACGGGACCGCTCGAATTTATATTTATTCCATAAGCCCTAATGACATTGCTAGAATTTTTTGGGAACAGCCAACCTTCTAAGATTCCAAAACAGGTTCAAAAAGTAGTGGCACTACTACCAACCCGCTTCGGAGTTGATTACCTCCTGTCTTGAACTGCCAACGCAGAGTAGTGTTGTGACCCAACGTTTCGTGCAGTTTCCTATAGCAACCTTTAGTGAAACTTTTTCATCGAACAGATGGTCAATAGCTACTAACAGCCCGTGAGTACTGTGAGGAAAACAATGGAACTCCTAGACCTGCAAAGTACCGATTGGCGCAGCAAATAGACAAATAAATGGATATGAATGGATAAATGAAATAGAAAAGGCACACGCTGACAATTACTTGAGGCATTTGAGACAAAAGGACAGCATTGGTGAAGCCAATTTGTATTACTTGCGATGGGTGGGGTTGTGAACGTGAACTTCGAAGGTGGCAGTAAAATTCTTATTGCTTTAGTGAATCGTTGCACTATGGAAAATTAAAAACAAAATGAGTTGCACGCAGTCCAACGTACAACAATACATATTCACCTTTTGCTTTACATACACATAAATGCCCTGTAGGGAGTTCGGAAAGAGTTTTAGTGCTTGACTTATTCTGGCAGAATTATAGGGCACTTGGCAGTTTAGAATAAGGGCCGTAAAAATACTTCCGTGTATGGATGTTTACTAGAGCGTTTCAAAAGCGAACTAACGAAAGTATAAATATTTCGAAGCAGCGCCGCACGTTGGATTTCTCAACGGGTCAGGCATACAGTTATAATTGTATTTCCGCTCTTGTGTAGCATACCCATTTACCTGCCGTTTGCTATCAACGGAATGACAGCAATGGAGCAGAAGAGATCAGAAATATGTACGTTTATATGTTTGTGCATATAAACAATATTCTGAACAGAGATATTTATGTGCTAACGCACTGGACACAATTATACATTTAAGCATTTGTGTGCACGGCAGGAAATCGGTGGCACAATGGCAAATATTGCCTTCTATTTCGTCTTACATTTCGAAAGACAATAATAGCTAAGACTATCGGCCTAAAATAATACTAATAGACCGCAATGTGATAAAATTATTCAGAATTAATTTCTAATAAATAATTAAATAAGTAATTAAAAAGTTCTTAAAAAAAAGTAGGTAGGTAGGTAGGTGGGGTGGCTGTCGCAATGACACACTTAGACCTTTCATAGGTCCATTGTGATACCACTGGAACTTATCCCTACCCTATGGGTTCCTTTTCAAACCACCCGGTAGCTTTGATAAACGAGCAAAGCTTCGTTAGTTTTAGATGCGCTATGTCCGCTACATCAATTAAAAATGCCATGACAACAGTGCGGAGCCTCCTTGCCGCTAAGCTTTCACACTCACATAAAAGGTGCCTCACGGTTTCCTCTTCCTCTGTATTTAGACAGCTTCTACAGAAATCGAGGTACGGGACCAGTTAATACCCCCATCATTTTTCTTATAGTTTCTCTGTTAAATCTTAACAAGCTTTTAGAGCGACCGCTGTACCATTTCGGCCATATCTGTCTGCTTAGTTCGCATGTTGAGAGGTTTTGCCAACTTGTATTTACCGTATTGATGGTTTCCCTATCTATCAGTAGCTTACAAGTGGCTAAAGGTATGGGTATCAGCGTCTTATCCGCTTGGAGGTCGAGCGTTGTACCGATTCGAGCAAGTTCATCTGCTTTGCAGTTCCTGCTATATTCCTGTGGCCTGGCACCCAAACAAGGTGTATTTTGTAGTATTTTGATACGTCCTTTAGAAGTTTAAAACATTCTATCACTGTTTTTGGCGAGTGTGTTTTAGATTCTAGCGCTTTTATTGCTGCTTGACTGTCTGAGTATATGAAGACTTCATTTGTGGATAATACTCTCGTTTTTATTACAGTAAGTCCCTCTTTTATGGGAAATATATTTACTTTACTAGTACTAAGTTCCCTGAGGACTGCTATGGCTTTCTTTAATTCCACGTTCAACCAACTACATTCAGGTCTGAATATTTTCCATTGCTGCAGCAAATACAAATTCGCGTTGGGTACGTAAAATCGTTATTAATATAAACACATTTTACATATTTTGAGCTGAAAGCGAAAGCTTTTAGTTTGGGCATAAAATTTATTACTTAAGATACTGGACATCTCAATAAAAATTTTCGTTTTTAATATAGAATTATAAAAATATGTTTTTTTTGCATCTGTCTACTTTCACCTAAAAATATATACAAGTAAATGTTCTAAAAATAGATTAGCTTTGGCACATTCCAAAAATACCTAAAAAATGCAAAAAGCTCAGGGAGGCTGAAATGGGCGATATGGGTCCTCTGACACTTCTTTCCTATGCTTAAATTTTTCTCGCTCTGTGTACCAGCTTCCAGTAAATGAAACTATTTTGCTGGCAAATAAGTATTGGTGTGCTAATGTCAGTTGGAAATGATTTTGAAAATATATTTTATGTTATGAGGTTTTGACTATAAAAACATACATATCTCGACCTTCAAGACGAAATGTCAATTTTTATACCCACATATGGATATATATTTGCTTTTACTTATATTTCAAGGATTTTAGACAGTTCGGCTAGCTATGGTGACCTTCGAAACTTAGTTTTTAACGAAATCAAATGCATTTCATTTCGTATTTCGAAATCAATGTTTTGACTGTTTAAGGCGCATTTATAAAGGGGTTTTAGTTAAAAGGGCAAATCTAATAGCTAATCTAGTAACTCACTAGGCACTGCCAGTGCGGTATAGTCACCGATCCTCATCTAACGTCTAACTCATCAAACGGTGGACCCATCAAACGTGCTGTTTCGAAGGTTGCGACCAGAGGGAGAGGTGAGTGGGTTTAAGAGGGCATGTGTATACATATATGGTTAGTACCGTGCGGCGAGCCTTCACATGGTGAACATATATTGAGTATGTCGAAGTCAATACTGGATAATTAGGAGTTTAACCTGCTGGAATATCCAGACCGTAATTGAGGCAAAGTTACACGGGTCTCACGAGGCAGCTGAAGCTCTTCGTCTGCATTGTGTGGTGGTTGGACTCCGATAATGGCATTCAGGAGTCAGGGGTATAGGAATGGGGCGAGAGTCACCCACTCAGAATCTGCGCGTCAGTAGTTGCCGCTTTAGTTTGGTTCTAGATCTTGTCGGTGTAGTCAAAGAGATGTCTACTGACTCGTATAGGAGATGGCTCAGACTCTAGCAAATGCCTGCAGCCTCGTTATGGGAGGAGAGACATACAGGTGGCATCTCGCGGCTGTCCTGATAGCAGTAGTTTGACCGGTCTAAAGCTTTGTCCACTGCTAATCACTAGTACCTGTCTAGTGCGCTGAACCTCATCCCGATTATCCTCTTCCCACCTACCTGAAGCCAGAAGTTGAACTCGCACGCAGTAGGGACTATATTAAGTTTGTGCGCTGACTGATGAATGGCAAAGGTTTGTCAAACATCATGTGGCTTAGACCTTCACTTACAGAAATAATTCATCAGCTGAATAAAAATTTGGAGCTATGTAAATACTTATATAACATCGTGAAAGATTTTTTAATTATTTCAAATAATGGTATAAATATCAAAATGGCTCAATTAATTTATAATGCGTTTTACATAGATAAAAAACTAGGTCTAAAGTGCCTTTAGGGAACATTAAGGTTGACTCCAGCCAGAAGAAATGGACTTAATATCAGTCCTGTAAGTAGTTTAACCATAAATATTTACTCTCGCATTTCTCCACGACTATGACGAGAACGGCGATTATTTAAAAAATCCCATTGAAGATCTCTTAGAGCAAAGAGAAAACAAGTTCCAGACTACCGAGCTGTATTCCCGTGTCGGTCTTACTGATCTTTATAAATATTTCTAATTTGTTCACATTTTAGTTATAAGCAGCATTCCTATTTAAAAAATTCACCACCCGCAATCTACCATCCGCATTCCCAACTGGGTCACGTAGGTATTTTAAAAACGCGCAAGGTGTGTGGGCCAGCGATGCCTAGCGGTCATGCCATCGGACTACTGTTCGACAGCAGTTAAGCGCGAGCACGCGGATCGAGTAGTCATTGCCATCGCAGTTGAGCCAACGAATCGGCACACTAATCACCGGAAGGAAAACCAAAGCGGCACATAACATCCTCCCCTGTAGCCAGTGAACTTCTTCAAGTCGACTGCGTCAGCAACAAGCTTTGAGTGCAAACCTTTCTAATCCTTCCGCCAAAGGGCATAATTATTAAGATGCAAACGGTTAAGTTAAGCCCCTCGTTGAAACTCAAAGTACAATAGGATATTATCCACAGTGAAAGGTGGCATCGTCAATCACTGATCTGTGCAACACACATCTTTGACTACATAGTTCGTTTGCCAGCATTCTATTCAGTCGGGGCGGCTTGTGCGGGCGTAAATTTGAGAATTTGTGAACATTGAACCTGCGCCCACAGGTTCTGCGAATTTCTCTGGAGAATATCGAATCATTTGTTTCACACGCGTTGAATTGTGGGGTGGTACCAACGCTTCGTATAATAAATATTTATGTAGGTACGCGCATAAACGGCATGTGAGCAGATGTATGTTCGCTCGACTCAGTGTTGATACATTTTAACAAACGCAAACTGTGAAAATAAACATTTTGAATAAATAAATGCGAACACAATTAAAAATGTCTTCGAGCGAAACACAAAACAAAGCCAACAAAGCCAACAAAGGCGGCCAAATGTGCGCGCCAACATTAGTGAAAGCAATTAAATCTGTACGATATGATGTGGCAAAAAAGCGTTGGCCGCTAATAGCTGCTTTTATCATCATCAATATATGTTGTTGTTGTTGCAACGTCATGGCAGCAAATAGCGCACCGCCGGAGATGAGATATCCATGCGCCTTCATTGATACCATCAACGTAACCGGTACTCCCTGGGCGTATGAGCAACCTAATGTTACCTTCGCTGCGGATACTAAACTCAACAGCACTGTTGTTAGTAATCACCATCATGACGACAACAACAATACAAACTTTCTTCACAGTATCGGCATTACATCAATACCGCGCGAATTGATTGCCGAATATCAGTTTGTCATCAAGGATGGGGTGCGCGTAAAAGTGGAACGTCACCTGCGCGCTTGCATTTGCAAACTGAAGCCATGCATACGCTTTTGCTGTGCAGAGGGGCGCTACTATGATACGGCTAGCAAGTCATGCATGCCCATTCTGAGCGTCATCGATGCCGACATATCCAACGGCAGTCGACAGAGCATCGCTTTGACTGGCTTGGACCATCACGAGGTACCGGTGCTGGGAACGGACGGCCACATTCAATTAGTAAACACAGAGCAGCATTTTAATGTACATATTGGTGTTCCTTGCGAACGGATGCGTTTCGTATATAGAAACAGCGAGTTGGTGCATTGGACTTTGTTCGAGGTAAAGTTCATTGACAGCTGCAAGTGGTTATGCAGGCGGCAATCAGATATCGTGTTACGCGTGCTGATGTACATACATATATACATTTTCTTATATCCAAATTGCTTTACAGAATGGCACTATCGCAAACCACAACTACGTATTCCCGAACTATTACTGTTATACGCCGCATCAGTTGGACAATGTGACATGGAGTTGGCAGCCGTTGGCCTGTGTACCGAACAAGTTGCTTTTCGTTTTGGGCAAAAAAGAGTGGACCTATGCAATTTGTAAGTATTCAATAGGTGGGCAATAACAATTAGTTATAAAAGGCTATGGTTGCAGAGGGCGTCGCAAATTTTTAAAGAAAGCAAAAGTGAGAAGTTCATTCATTCATTTAGTCCATCTAGAAATAGAAGGTTTCTTACAGACTACATAGCAACAGTAACAGTTATTTGTATATATTTCGCAACTACTTAAAAAATTCATTGAGTGATAGTTTAAAATTATATTTCGGTAGCGATAAATCAAAAGCCAAAGAACTTGAAATCTGGTTAAAATCATTCAAAGTTCTAATCAAAGGTGCTTTCGAGGCATAAACTGTACTAACCCACTTTATAAGGAATACATCATTACTCCGAAGATATTTTTGAAGTATGTGAAAGTGAATACGCTCTAAGAGTAAAGGCGACCACAGTCCCGAAAACAAAGCCGAGTGAAAGTGTGCTTCTACTTTGTAACGGATTTACTATAAATTTAGTAATAGAGACCGGTGAATTGTATCAGTGAAGTTTAAAGAGCTGAATACAATACGAAGAAATTGCTTTTGAATGCGCATAGATGAGGTGTCATACTCCAGCTTAGACTCGTATGGACGAAGTCAATAACGACTTTAAAGTCCATGGATCCGTAAAATCGGAAACTAAACTCCGAATGAGGGCAAGTGTACAATATGATTTGGCTATTACAAAATCAGTAATTCCATTAAGAGCATTTAGACGCGAGTTCTTTAGAAAATATGAGGTGGAGATTAAATGCTTAGACTTAGAAAATGAAACATGATAACATTTCAAAATTTTGTTGAAGTAGATTCCTACTGGGAATCCCTATCGGCAGCTAAAAAAGGAAGAGAGGCGTATTATCAGAATGAGGAAACGAGAGGCCGAAATACGTGAGTGCGAGGCGCTTGAGATACTCGGGGGCCTTGCAGAATGTTTAGAAACCGGAGCGTTTTTCTGTAAGAACAAGGACGGCGATCGGGAGACTGACATCCGAAACGTGCTGAAATTATTGAGCGAACACTTATCGAACTTCCTAAATAGTAACAACTGCGCATGTCACAGAGAATGTGAACATCCCGATACCCCAATCATTGACGACGGAACTGTTGTTCCGCTATTTAACCATGACGAGGTGAGAATATCGATTGCTCGGCTAAAGAACAATAAAGCTGCGAGACCCAACGGACTATCGGCTGAACTATTCAAACACGGCGGCGAGGGGATGGTAAAATGAATGCATCAGCTCCTATGCAAAATGTGGTTGGATGAATGCTCGTCTGCCGATCGGAATTAAAGTGTGCTCTGTCCAATTCAAAGGAAGGGTGCTACTGCAATCTGCACCAATTATCGCGGGACTAGTCTTCTAAATATCGCATATAAGGTTCAAGCGAGCGCATCGTGTGAAAGGCTGAAGCGCACCATAAACCAATTGATTGGACCTTATCACTGTGGCTTTACACTTAAAAAATTCACCACCGGCCAGATGTTCACAATACGTTAAGTCTTGGAAAATACCCATGAAAGGAGAATCGGCATACATCATCTTTTTGTCAAAGATCGTGCAAGCAACAGAACTTAATCGCTCAGGCACAATTTTTTATAAGGGCGTACAATTGTTGGTGTATCCCGATGATATTGACATCATCGGCCTTAACAACCGCGCTGCTAGTTCTGCCTGTCATCAAACAAATAGTCGGCACACTCGCGTTTTCGGCACCCGTGTCACTGTTGACAGTTATGACCTCGGGGTTGTAAGAGACTTTGTTTATTTAGGATTGAGCATTACACCAATAACAATGTCAGCCTTGAAATACAACGGATAATCTCTTGCCAACAAGTACTACTTTGGACTAAGTAGGCAATTGGGTAGTAAAGTCCTCTCTTTATAAGACCCTCATCATGCCAGTCCCATCGTAAGACGAAGAAGCTTGGACGATGACAACATTCCAAGAGGCGTACCTTGCACGTTGGTGACTGCGAGTATTGTAGAAGATGGAACATAGTCCTCCTCTGAGCGTCACTTGGTGTGTCGAATTGACACCAATTAGCACGAGAAAGAGACGAGAGGCGCGCTTTATTAAATCGCGTAAGCGGTTATCTGTAATAGTTTCATCCGTCTATAATATATAAGTATGTACAGCGTTGAGCTGATTCCACTACTCATGCGTGTATATGCACAGCTTGAGCTCGATTCATAAATTTCTGTTCCGACGATATTTTCCTGGATTTTTGTTACGAGTGATGATAAAAAACGCTTCCTACTTTGTCGCTTATACGAGACTAGGTTGTGTTTTCCTGGCTGCGCAGGCTACTTTAATAGGATGAGTGCAGTAGAGAGTCTTTGTATTAATTGAGGGTGTAATAATAGGAGTTTTTATTGCTCCTTAAGCAAAAGGCAAATTTTAAACTATCTAACTTGCCCTCGCTTGCTTACGACTTTCGAGGCCCATTGACTATTCATGTTTTAGTGGACTTAACTTATTCAGAATCAATCACGTAACTCCAAAATTCCTTTCCCATTTTATTTCTTGATTGCTTTATTTATAGCCTCACATTTTTTCTTGATAATTTATTAAATACAAACAAAGAAATGTATAGAATATAAATATAATTAATTTCTAGGTCGTTTCTGGCTTGATTGTTTTTTCATATGTATGTTTGTATGGCCGTACTTTCTCACCGATTTGAATTTATAATAGAATATTTTCTTTGCAGACAGATACTGCAAATTCGCGCAGACATACCTATACATAAATATTAATGCCAATCTTTACTCCGTTTGTGTGTATATGTATATGAAAGAACACATCCAGTTTTTTTTTTTAATTTTTTAATTTGCTGTTGATTTAACAAATTTGCATGTGGCAAAACCAAAGAAAAAAGTGAAATCTATTTACCACAAAATCCAACTGATTAGGTGTAAACACAATTTATTGATTTTTCTTTTTGAAGAAAATATGAATGTGTATGCCAATGTAAACAACAACGATTCATGGTAATTTTCTCATGAATAATTCAATGTATCAAGTAATTACAGCGTAGTGACAGAGGTGCTGGTTCACCGTTTAGGGAGATTTATAAACTTACGAATGAATGAGCGAACGTTCGAAGATTTTCACATAAACGTTAGCTAATTTGCCAAGTAACGCTGGCACGACAGCCCGACGCGTGGTGTCAATGGAATTCAACTTTGATCAAAAAGTTCCCGGAATATACATACTCAAAAAGTTCAAAATTTAAGTTTATTTCTTTATTCCTCAAAAGTTATTTTATCGGCTTCAAAGTATGATACTACCCATCCCCAAAGTACCGCCACGCACTTATGGCAGCGTTTCATTCAGCTCTCGAAACATTTCTGGAACTCTATTTTCGGTATAGCCACCAGAGCCGTCTTCGAATTTTCCATTACCTCCTTACGGCTGTTATAATGCGTTTTCCGTAACCAGTGGTCGTTTTTGACTCGATCAAACACAAAAAAGTCCCTGGAAGTCATATTAGGTGAATTCGATGGCTGTTGGATATTATTCGTTTCATTTTGGTCGAAAATTAACGAATAATGATGGCACTCTGCGACGGTGCGTCATCATGGTGCAAAATCCATGATTTGTTTTTCCACTAATCCCTTCTTTTTTGGCGAGTTGCTTCACGTAAACGATGACCTTATTAACTGATTGATATTTTTGTGATGTACAAAAACTTGTGGTGTACAATTCTGTTGTAATCCATAAAACCCGTGCCCATCGTTTTCATTTTTCACTGACAATGACGTGGTTTTTTGGTCTTGGCTCATTCGGAGCTCTTCACTCACTCGCCTGATGCTTGCATTGCGTGCCATACTCATAAACCCATGTCTCGTCTCCAGTAGTGTTGCGTTTGATGAATGTTTTCTTGGTAAGGCCGGGAACTTTTCAGCCCATGTGTTAAGTGTTGAAGTGAAGAAATTACTGCTTTGTTTTGCTCAATATTGTCTTACTGAACTTTCGAGGCGATTTTATGGGATTTTACAGGGTTTCTAAAATTGCCAAAAAGGCTCCTCTTCCTGAGAAATGCATTTACCGCATATACAAAAAATACCTCTGTGTAAGTTAGTTTGAGGTGGTCAATAGAAGAGCCAAGAGGCTTAATTTTTTTATATAAATAATTTCTTATTTCAATAAAACTTAAATATAAGTATGCAATTCCGTGAGTTTATTATATATTAAAATGTGATGTCTTGTTCTGCAGGCTTAATTCTGGCCGTCATCTGTATGAGTATTATCCTATTCGTCTACCTCTTCTGCAATGATATGCGCAACACATTCTATGGCGTCGCCATCAAAGTCTACTCGCTATGCATAATCATCGGTTACTCGCTGATGGCCCACCTCACGCTCACAGATCCAGTGAAGTTCAGCACGCTGTCCTGCATCAATATACGTAAGTTGCACCTTTGATCGTTTAAAATCACGCACATTCATTGGTTCGTTTTCTCCCGTTCGTTGCAGCCGCTTGCGTTATCCTATATTTGGTGTTATCCTTCTACATTCTGAGCTTCATCAGCTTCAATTTTTATATGCATTTTCATGGTATTATCCTGTCACGTCTAATGTTTTGGTTGATTTTCTTTCCGATCGCCCTGCTGACGGTCGGCTGGTCGATCTTCGCCGCCAACAACATCTATGACGGTAAACAAGTATTCGGCGGCGATACCTGTTGGTTTGATCGTACGTTCACAAAAAAATGGAAAACTGGTTTTGTGCCTTCTTTTTAATGAAATTCCTCTTGTTTTGCAGCAAGCAATTGGTCCATTATGGTATATTTTTATGCGCCGATTTTTATTGCGTGCGTTCTGACCATTTTTTTCTATATTCTCACATTGATCCATATCAGTGAGTGGCGCGACTACAATATGCGCAAGCCCACGGAGTCACTCGAGGAGAATTGGTGCGTAGAATATTCGATAGTTTTTCGTTTTTATTAATATTGGAAACTTTTTCTATTATGCGCAGCTTTAAATCTTTCTGGAAGTTCTTCACTTACACTTTCGTGGTGTTTCTAGTCTGCGTCACTTCGTTTGTAATCAACTACTATCGCAAGGAGGGGACGCACATTAATTATGCGGTCTGTTTATTCATCGCTTTTCATGGCTTCGGCGGCTTGTATGCACTGATCGGTCAAAATCGGCAAATTCAAAATTTCCTACGACGCATCGAGGACGACGTGTAAGTTAGCAACTGCAAAACAAAGTATTTTTAAGCCTATAACTTATGGTACGTTTAAATGTACAATTGTTTATTTACAGCAGCAGTGATGACGAGAGCGCGGTGCACATGTCCGGCTTCTAATCACTGTATTTCATCTTCAGTCTAAGTACAGTAAAAGCCAAAACCCTGTAGAGTGTAAATATATTTTCATAAGTTTTGTGAGAAAAATAGATACGAAATGCTTTATTGTAGTCTGTATAAGTTTATATGTAAATATTATATAATAAAAATAATAGTAATATACATAGAGCGGCTATTGATGCTAGATAAGCGTACTAACTGGGCGTTCACAGAAGGCCAGCGAGAAGCTTTCTCTTTCGAATGCAGTATCTCTCGCTTCTAAGCATAAAGCTGTTTTTCACTCAGCTCGATGCATTTTTAGTAATAATACATAGGTATATAATTAGCGCTGACACCCTTTATTTTGTTTGGCCGAGCTCCTCCTCCTTATTGTGGCGTGCGTCCTGATGTTGTTCCACAAATAGAAGGGCCTACAGTTTTATGCCGCTACGAAAGGCAAATGGTTTTTTGTGAGGAGCTTTTTCATGCCAGAAATATACTTGGAACTTTGCCATTGTCTGCCGAGAGACAGCCACTATTCGAAAAACGTTTTCTTAAATACAAAAAATTATTAAAAAAATTTGGTAAAATTATTTTTTTCCAAGTTTTGGCGCTTTTTGAAGATACTGGTGAGACGTTTTTACAATAACAGTTTTTTAGTGTTCTTGCAAGATGTAATAAACATTGCAATTTATACATATACGTAGATGTGTGTGTATCTTCGTTGTTTAGCAAAGACGCAAACCAGAGAAAACATTTACAAGTTGCCAGGAGAGGGCGCCAGAGCCGCGAAGAAATCTGTTCCCAGTGCTCAAAATTCGTTGAAGGTAACACATTTTTCATCGACATATGCATGCATGGTTGCAAATTTCACTGAAGAAAAAACTAAAAAATTTTTTAATTTAAATTTAATTTTAAATTTGTGTACACTTTTTTCTTTTTTGCTAAATAATTGCCATTTAAAACTTTTAAATAAAGAACTTTTTATTGAAGTGACACCAGTATTGGTTGCCGACCTAAGGTAAGAGCTGCTTGATAAAAATTGAAAAGCTCGTTGCTACAAAATTGTGTGTCATTGGAGAGGTGGGCTTCATATAAAAGCGTAGACTACACTTTCATAGAGCAAGGAGACGGCTGAATTTAAATATAATATGCGTATATAATAATATATTGAGCTCATCAAGGCAACACTCTTTCTTGATTTTTGTCATTCGAAATCCACCGAAATTTCACTGTTAGTTGCCTGCAAACACAAGTAGTACAGATCACCCAGTATACATACTTGCCCACATATAAATACATACATATGCAATTAAACAGTTTAATTTAAAGTTTAAGCCCACACCCCAAATCGTCTAATGCATTTGAATACAACCACCAACTGTCCCAGCCAAGCAGCCAGCATCACAGCATCAACGACAGGCATAATTTCAAATCAAAGCATCATCAATGGCATCATTTGCAGAAGCTGCAGTAGAGCGCACTAATACTATGCAAATATGCTATGCGATAGCGCCGTTTATGCCGAGCACTGCACTGAAGGCAGTGACAGTTTGATTGAGAAATCTTTGATGTGTGCGCGCAAACTCAAACTTAACTCCAGCAATCGTACAACAAGTGTTTATATGCGTATATATGCATGTATGTATGTGTGTATGAGGTGAGTTTATTTGATATCAGAGGTCATTGCCCTCACTGCCTGCTGGCTTCTGCTTTCTGCCATTCGATTGGCTGCATCTCCGCTCACCTCATTACTCACTCAACGACATGCTAGCTGCGAGCTCACTCATTTACTCTACGAACCAACACTTGTTCGTGTTATTTCTTTCTATTACAAATACATGTAAGTGCATTTGTGTGTATGTATGTTTACGTATATACAAACACATACATATGTGAATATCTGTACACTTCCAGAGTGGTGGAATGCCAAGAATTTCAACGCAGTCATCTAAAGACATGCGAGAGCGCGCATTTTGAACCTGCCACAAATGCAAAAAAGTCAACAGGAATTGGACCTGGCGCTCTACAAAACACTACACCATAAACGACTGCACCAGCGACTGCTGTTCGCCAGCGCAATGTAACGTTGTTAACCTCTCTTCCGATTTGTACAACAAATTTTACTTACTTACTTTCATTTCATCATCTCACTGCTGAAGCGGATGGAGATGGGCATCTCGGTGTAGTGATTAGGGCGTAGAATGCCAGTTAACTCTCATACACCGTCTTATGTATACTTGGATTGCAGAGTATAGGTAAGTTTATATTAGCGGGGGCAAGACGAAGGGTAGAACCTTATTTGCATATACACGTGGAAATGCCACCGCAACTCCACAAAGCACTAATACATTGTAATGTGTGGTAAACGTAAATTCATATTCATATCACTTATATGGAGGCCTCAAATCTTAATCTTAGTTGATTTCGGCAATTAGCATCGTCAACAGAAAAAGTAGTTTTTATTCAGCCGAGCAAAAGCAGATCCTGGTTATGAGAAAGTTTGAAGACCAAACCATACATTTTCCCGTGGCTTGAGAGATGAAGCAAGTTAGAAAACGCTAAGAAAACGTTGGAAATTTGAAATGCTTATATATTTCTCTAAAGGCCAATGAATTTTTATTTGGTCAAGCACCAAACACTATGTGTAAAAGCTGTGTAGGCGTGTAATTTGTCCCTTCGCATATCCTCACACAGGAATTAAATACAAAAATGTACGATTTCCTTGGTGTTTTATTTCACGGGAAGTGAAATTTTATTGTAAAGCCAAGCTGTAGAGTCTAATGGTTTTGGAGGCATGTGTCATATTCTCTAAAACGTTTCTTATCTTAACTTAAAAACAAGTTGAAGTTGGATGGACAGGTTCAAATTGGAATATATTGTCAGAAACTATCATCATCCTGACGATTACCCATCAAGGCCCTCGGTTCATGGGCACAATTAGTAGCGGAATGCCTGACTTTCTACTCGGTCACACTGATCCGATCACAAAGATTTTACCTGAGACTGCATGGTTCATGAACGGAGGCAACTTCAACTGCCCTGAAAGACATCTAGGGTAGATAATTATGGTGTCCACTCTACCATTCTACAATTCTGAGATTTTTCAGGGTGAATATTAGTTATACCTGGAGTTTTATTTGCCAACGTGCAGTAATTCTCTAAACAACGTTTTATTTTGTTCGTTGTACAGATCCATAAGTAAAAATACTCTCAGATGGGCGTCTGAGATAACCTGATTCTTAAACGCTCTTTTATGTAAATTAAAAAAAGATTGCATTTCATAGAAAACGTATCAAAAATCGTATAGTCAAAAAAATGTCCTACAAAGTTAGATATTTCTCAAGTAAGAAGTATTTGTGTAGCTAACAAATATATTAAAAATATATTTTTTATTTATCTGTACAGCGTTACTGACTTATGTCTCGGCTCTAATTTAAAAAAGGAATCAATAATTCGTACGAGGATCGTTGGAAAAGTGCGTGCAAAAATAAAAAAAATACCTAATTATTTGGGGTAAACTTTTTTACACTTCGTCCAACGCTGTTCTAGTTTGTTGATCCTTTCCGTGTAAATGTATTTGACCAATCCTGAAAACCAGCCATCCACTTCTGCAATCACCTCCTCGATAGAATAAAATCTTTGCCAGCCAGCCATTTCTTCAAGTTCGGAAACAAATAGTAGTCTGTAGGATCCGAGAGAACCAAGTTTTTCAAATCGGAAGCGTGTGAAACGAGTTGGAACCCTATTTCTATTAATTTTGCGACCACAACTGCTAAGGCATGAACTGGAGCTTTGCCGTGACGCAAACAGAAAATCACTCGACTTCTTCGATTCAAACGAATGCCAAACACAAAGAACTAAACCGATCTGGCTGAAGCTTGGTGTGTGTTCTTCCAAGAGATGCCACGAACTAAGCATAACCTCGATACGCGCCAGTAGTGCAACCTCTCTGACCTTGCATGTACTTTTTGAACGACCCTCATATACAATTTACCAGGTTGAGTTAAAATCTCTGGTGGATTTGATCACATTTTGTCTGAATTGGAAGTTACTCAAATTGAAATTTGGGTGAAACTGAATCAAAGACTGGATGGAGGTTAAAATACAAAGAAGATTTCTAAAAATTTAAAGAAGTGCAGCACTTGCTTTGATAAAGAGAAACAACGATGTGATGCTTGACGAGGCTCTTGAACTAACAATAAAGTATTGGCCGGAGATATTGCACCGAATCTTCAACGAGGCGCTTGACTTGACTTAGTATTGGCAGTAATCAAATTTGGGTAATTGTAATTGATTTTTTAATGGCTTTCCTCAAGTACAGTTCATTTGATTAGAAATAAAACTTCACTGCGAAGCTGAGGCGCCATTTTACATAGCGTCCAAGCTGCTAGGTATGCAGCAGATAGCAGTAAGCGCATAGGCATTTACAAGTACAGAAAATCTGCACTAATACATATAAGCAATGCACTGAATATATATATATATGTATATATGCATATACATATGTGATTGTACATAAATGAGTATATAATTGCGTGTGTGCATGTGCACGAAGCGTATGTAGTTGCAATAAAAAATCAAATACATAGCATTACGGCAACTCTTTTACAGTTTATGTAGTACACACATAAGGCATTTACATAAATATGTGCATGTGTGCATTCTAACACTCATTCATCATATAAAAATGTGTGCATATGCTTAAGTACCTAAATAAATAGAAATATGTACCTTCATATGTACTTCTCTATATGCACTTGCCAGCATACGCAAGCTCATTATGTGCACACAACTACTACAGTATGCATGTACATCAGCAACACTCACACACTCACATTCACAAAAACACGAAAGTGCTGTATGTAAACAAAAGCAAAACTTTTCTAGTGCACCGCGTCGAATGAGTGCTGCACGAGTTGGCTGGTCGTAGTGAGCGCGCCCAGTCTTTGATGCCTGCTGTGCCTTTTGGCGGGCTGCTGCCTGCTTTCTGGCGCTCGCACACAAATGCATTGCACACAGGTACATACACGAGCATGTGCACTGCGCGCTATATACTGCACAAAAATCAATAAAGCGTAGTAAAAATGTGAACACTCGTAGTAATGGAAACTGGAAGTTGGAACTGGCAAGTTCGTGGAATACGAACGGCACGCGCAATGCGCTACTTGCAGTGCATTATGTACGCTGCCATATAAAGCAGTATGTACACCTACATATATTTACTACATGTGCAATAACTGCATGCATGTATGTATCTAAATGCTGCAACGCAGTGGGCTCGGCGGGGTGCATGATATGCGCACTGGAAATATACGCGAGGTAGGACATGTTTGGCGCTATTTTTGCCCTTATTTTAATGGTAAATAAGTATACTAACGCACGAGCGCAAGCAATCACACACACTCACACACCAGTGCCTTAGGTATGCATGCATGTGTGTAGGGCATTTGCGAGTACTATACAGAAATAAATACGTTTTTGTACGGAAGCAAAAACTAGGAAAGTGAGCGTAGCGGTTCAGCAGATAGAGTTTTTCTGTAAAAGTGCACGACAATCAGTTTTTCTTTTTTTTGTGTAAATCGTAAAATGAACGCCTTTATTTACTGAATTTACTGTAGCTGTCATTGCTCGAAATGGGTTATTGTCTCCCGAGCGTCCAAGGGCCCGTGCAACTTTTGCTTTCCAGCATCATTATGTGGATGCGAGCGCCGAGACTTATTGTCTGTTTTATGAAACGGTTTGGAAAATTTTCAACTGAGCTTCAAATGCTTGAAATTTATAAACGTTTGTGCCAAGTTCCTGAAAATTGTAATATATGTTTGTATGAATAATAGTCTACAAAGGTGACTAAGAAAATGCATGTAAAATTTATGCCATTCTCGATATACAGTGGCTCAAAAGCTTCGGCGTACATATACGGCGTTCAATTTTAGAACATATTTTCGAATCAATTAATAAATTTTTTTTTAGAAAAACCTTGGTTTTCATTTATTCTTAGTGCACCTTCTCAATTTAATCACATATACAAAAAATTGTATTTACATTCGACATTTTTATTTTTAGAAATAAAACTAAAACAAATCGGAGAATTCATGTCAAAATTAATAATCGTACATAAATGCGACATTGCAAATGCAGATTGGACGAAGATGGGGTCTTCAATCTCAGTATGCTTTGTGGTTGTATAATGCGGTTATATGCGGAGAGCGATTACACCATCAAATTACTTGTCAGAATGCAAAGATCAGCCTGTGCAAATGCGGTCGGAGCATCCAGATCATGTCCTAGGGAAGCTTTTAATGCACCGACACACATTACTCCTACATATCAAGAGAAAGGCTACCATGAGTGCATTTAGCTTAAATGAAGCGAGGAGCTGGAGGGAAAAAATGTATGGTCTTGCCAGTCTATTATTGCAACAAACTAAGTTCATCTCGGGGAGGACTGATTACATCGCTTAATAGAAATTTTGCCACTCTCTTTCTATCTCGCGAGCAAAGGATTAAGGGACTTTTACTAAACAACTTCGATACTACAAATGGCTCTAAAATGGACTCACAGACTAATAATTGAAAAATATGTGCGTCTTCCCCATATTTTCAGTTTTTTTCAGCTAGAAGTACTGGCATTAGGGACAGCTTATAGCTTATAGGCCACTAATCGCAGACTTCTCTTTCAGGAGCAATATAGCTATCGGATAGCCAAGCTGTAATTTAAGCTGTTATTCAAGCGCTGGATTCATATCAGTAAGTGACCTTATTCTGGGTCCCGGGGCATGGTACATGAACAAAACTTCAGAAGCGAACTAATTGGCAAGAGGGCGATCTGCCATGAATAATATCCTTGCCGAATCGATACTCACACCCCTGGATGCAATCAATAATGCAATTTCCTTAAAATATCAACAAATCGCGGAGTCCAGGTGGAGAGACTAGATAACATTCAAGGTTAGCGGAACGAAGGGATGCCTGCAGACTCAACGTTTAACAATTTTTTTACACTTAAGTTAGTAATATTTCTTATACGCTTCACGTATAATCCCTAATTGTTTCCATTTTGTTTACGTTTTATGTAGCATACATCCAGGATCCACGGTCCGTGGCACGGCATGCAATGTAGTAACAAATAAATGAAAATAAAAAAAATAATAAAAATTAAGTTGAAGCCTTAAATATTACACAAGCAGCAATAGTTGCTCCAAGAAGTTCCAAAACTAATTAGAAATTCTCAAATTATTTATGAAAAATAGGAGTGAAGCGATTTAGTGCGTAGACGTGCAGCGCAGTCGGTGAAAACTGGCTTTTGGTCTATCGGAAAACAAGCCGCCAAAATGGGCATCCCTCACAACACACACTGCCACAGTTGAAAACAACCAGAGAAAAAGGAAACGATTTTCCATTTCCTCTGTGAATGCCTATCGAAGCCACCCTGGGCAAACCAGTGCTCGAGAGTCTCGAGCAACTGCCTGGCTTAGACGTCAACAATCTAATAACGCTCTTAAACCGCACAGATTGGGTGTGGCCTTGCTGCAAATAACCATTAGAAAAGCTGATAGCGAGAATGTCCCAACAAAATGGTGCTGATTTTGGATGAATCACCAATTTAACCAGCCAACCAATGCGACAGGATCCTTTTATATGTATTTCGCGCGCGCGGTTAATATGGATATCAAATTTCATGAAAAGCGCTATGGGTTCTAGTTTGCAACGAATTTTGAAGTGACGAACATAGTTCTTGCGCGATGGCTTATTTAGGTTAAGTTAGGTTAGATTGAACTGGTTGACTTATAGTCACGTATTGACCGGCTCGGCCCATAGCGATAGCATTACATTTTTTCATTAATTTCAGCGATCAAGATGTCAAGAAGCTAGCAAAACAACATATGTTTTCAACTTTTCCTAACAATTGGATTATTATCAACATAATTACAAGAACTCTAATTCGTAATCTCCGCTTTCAGCGTGCCACAAAATCAAGACTTTTGTTCGCTTTAGAATTAGCTATACGTTAATCATCTAATCCAATCCTCTAAGCAATAAAGATAAACAAGTCTGCTCAATTTGTGGGTCTATTGACTTTACATCACACCTTTTGGATTCATGCACCGAATTAAGTCCAATCGGAACAATCATAGTTCAGAACCACATCAACATCTAATCACCGTCAGGACCAAGCAAGGCTGTCCCCAAGGGGGTGTTCTTTTTCCGCTGTTGTAGTGCTTGATCGTAGACACTCTACTAGGGGAGATGCAAGATCTCGGTTTTCATGTCCAAGCATATTCGGACAATGTCTGTGGGCTAACATCGGATAAATCACTAAGGAAGGACGAAAATCCGGAGGATTCTGGACAGCATCGATGACTGGTGCACGAGACAAGGTCTTTTCGTCAACCGAACAAAACCACCCTAGTTTACGAGAAAACGGAAATTGGATGGACTTAGTCTTCCAACACTGAAAGGTGTGACACTTGGTCTTTCCGACAAAGTTAAATATCTAGGAGTAATCTTAGATAAGAAGCTTACTTGGGAGACACACGTTTCACTGAAGGGAATCGCGCATTAAAGATTTTTCTGGGGTCTGAAGCCTGATACGGTTCTATGAATATACAAAGTACTTATCAGACCACTTACGCCTCTGTGGTCTGGTGGCGACGGACCACGGTTAAGTCCTCACTGGGGTCCTCCATTACGGGTGCCATCCTCAAAGTAGCCGAATGGATCATCGAGAGGGGGTGGAGCGGGAAACAGATTGTAGTTTTTAGTGACAGTCAGGCTGCACTGAAGGCCCTGGAGAACACGAAGCAAACCTCGAAGATGGTTCAAGAATGTAAGAAGAAGCCTAATTCTGTCGCAAGACAGAACAGGCTTGTACTTATATGGGTTCCAGGACACTCCGGCGTTCAAAGAAATGAAATTGCCGATAAATTGGCCAACCGTGGATCAGGGATTCCCCACAGGGACCACAGCTAATAATCGGAATCAGTTCCGCAGGAATCATGAATTGGATCAGCGGTTATGTATGTAATTCACATAAAGAGAGATGGTCTGGTCTAGAACGTTGCAGAATTGCAAAGTGTTTTGTGACAAGTCCGAATAGAAAACTGTCAAACTTTCTACTAAAACGTTCCGTTGATGATCGGTATTATTACAGGACACAATCCATGGAGTCAGCATATGCCCACCAGCATTGGAATCATTAAGGACCCAATTTGCCTGCCCTGCTTGAAGGTGGCGGACATCACTTAGCACTTTCTCTGTGAGTGACCTGCCTTTGCGAGAGCAAGGCTACGCATTTTGGGTTCCGATCGTGAGAACTAGTAATATTCGTTCTCTAAAACTGGAAGATATTTACAGATTTGTCAAAGAATCTGGAAAATTCTCCCATCTCTTTCTCTGATACTTTTCTCCTTCCCTCCTTGACTATCTACCCTCTTTCCAGAGCTCTAAATGCAATGGGCTTTTTAGGCTGAGTGGCTTAGGAGCCACCAAATCTCTTGGTGCTCCTTGGCTCGACCTTTTTACAATTTCAATCTATTTTGCTCTCAGTCAAATCCATTGCCGCAACGGACCCATTGTGACAGGAATGATGGAGTAAAAACTCTACATACAACTACTACCATAGGCGTTCTGCCACTCTGCCACTAGTTGTGAATTGGAATACTACCAGCTGACAACTTTTCAGCTCAACCAGTTCGTGCCCATATTTTTCTATGTTAACAAGTGTTCAAGTATCAGCAAAATATCAGCTCATAAATCCTATGCACCAAATACGAGTTAAAGGAACCTAAATATACATATATACTAGCCAAAAGAAAAATTCTAGCCCAATATGTTTCTAAAAAAACAGTTTTAGACGAGTTAAAATATTTTATAAAAGAACATTCGCTCTGACATTTTAGAATATCTATTTTATATTTAAAGGAATACAGAATATTTTTTGTGTCTTTAATTAAATTAAACTTCTTTCAAAACCAGTAATTGGTTAGACACTAAAAAATTGATCAAAATTACACTAAAAGTAAATCCTAAGAAATTAAAGCCAATTATTTAAAAAAAAACAAAATTAGGAGATAAAATTGATATTATAAAAAAATACAAAATTAATGCTAAAAATAAATAAAGTGAATGCAATTTACATTTCGAATTCATATTTTATGTGTCTGGTTGCAGCGAGGATTTTTCTGCGATGGCCCTTTTTTGGAAAACCCATCTATTGACGAGTCTTAAATTTTCTTATCCAAAAAACATTAACAAATTTGCAGACAAATTGATTAGGTAGGTAGGTAAAGTGGTTGTCAGTTGACACACCTAGGCCTGCTGTAGGCCCATTGTGATACCACCAGGGCTGTCCCCTCACCTCACTCTACATTGCCCTCATTGAACCAACCTGTGGCTTTAATATATCTAATAAGGCTTGTTATTTTTATATTGGCTACTTCTGGCAAGTTATTCAGGGAACTTTTTCCTAAAACTTTGAGCCTTCTTCTATCCAGAGCCATGCACCCGCATAGAAAGTATTTTATAGTATGAGTATCTTCTTCTTCAATGTCGTTACAGCTTCTGCAATAGCAGTTATAGGGTGCTTCTAGTATACTGGCATGCCTGCCAATCAGACAATGCCCTGTTAGGACCTCATGAAGATTTCTCATGTTCTTCCTGTTAAGTTTCAACAGTCGGTTTGTGCGGCCCATGTTCCATTCTGTCCACGCCATTCCACTTGTTGCACAGGTCAAGGACTGAGTCCATAGCCTGTTGGCAGCTCTGATAGTGTGTTTGTCTATAAGCATCTTAAAAGTTGATAAGGGTATAGGTATGTATGTTCGCTTTGTCTGGTTAGATCGGTAATGTAGTACCCAATCTCGCTAGTTTATCTGCTTTGCAGTTGCCTTCTATGTCTCTGTGGCGCGGCACCCAGAGCAGGTTTATTACAAAGTACTGTGATAGTTCTGTCAAAACGTCGATCCATTCTTTTACTGCCTTCGTGTTAATATTGGGCGATTGTAAAGCTTTCAGGGCCGATTGGCTATCTGAATATATATTTATATCTCTTGTGGTGAGAACTCTTTTATTTAGGGCTAACAACTGGTATGGGTTCCTCTACTAATGTTAGTATTCAGAAATTTAAGTTTAATCTTTTCGTAAAATTTAACTAAGTCTAAGTATGCATGTTTGTAAGACGTCTCTCTGCAGACTGAAATAAGTAAAGAAATATTAGTACCTGAACTAAAATGTCTTCATACCAGTATGGCTTTTCCCTGCAGGGTCGTTTCACCGCTCCAAGCACCCAAGTAAACAAACATTGTAGCGGTTGCTCTATATTTATCAGTGGCAGCAGCTACTTGAGTAGTCGCCGCCGGCCTTGCGTCTCGTCATCAAACATTGAATATTGGAATGTGTGAATGCGTGGATGCTTGAATGACTGAATGAATGCGCGTGTAAGTACTTAACATTGTTTTGATTACGAACAGGTTATTAAATTTATCGTTACATTTGCTTTGCCTGTTGCGTGTGTCTTTCGCTTTGTTCGAGTTTCTTTCCGTATTTCATTGATTTCTTTCTATCGAATTGGGAGTTCAAATAACAGCAACGTTTTGTTTGTCTTAATTGTTTGTAATTGCACTCTTAGCAGGGTATTTTCTAATCGCACCTAAAACTAATTGGCGGCCCCATTTAGAACACCTACCTATACACATGCAATTACATACGTAAATATGTATGTACGTATAAAAGGTGAACGGAATATGAATACCACAAGCAAAAGAAAGAAGGTAAACATAAACATACGTATTGTTGGTTTATGTGTATGTTACTAAGAAATTCGGGTTGTGCTCAAGTTTGAGGCTGACTTGAGAATTGACGCAACTCTCAAATCTTCAAAGTAACAGTAAGTAATAGTACCTGCAGTGGAAAATTATAGCTTTGATGAAAAATGCCAACTATTTGGTTAATTGCTCACGAAAGGAGAAACCTGCGCACCCTGTGAGAGCCAATGTTTACTCTTCCCTGATAATAGATGAAGGATTGATATTTTGAGACTAGAGTCAAACCGAACTGAGCCTTTTGGAAAGTGGGACCAAGCATTGTTACTGATACCAATGGCCAACGAAGAATCACACTTCTTAACAAATTCTTCTCGACGACCAATAATCACCCTTTGTAAGCCCCTTTTGCTTTCCAATCATTCCTTTGTTGAAGCTGGGATGAATTTATTATTTGGTACATTCTTTTGGCCTAGTTCAAATAAATAAATAGATCCGGAATGCTTACTATTTGCATTCTAATTTGCTGCCGAATAGTTTTATTAGCCTTAAAAGAGACAACGAGCGCAAACTAATTGTTAAAAGTTTATCAATTTATTTGCCGAGCTGATCGCTGCATTCCTCAAAGCCACCAGGCACAATAATGCACTGCATGCAATACATCTCGGATCAAGAAGCTTTCAATTACTTTCTTTCGAAATCTTATGCACTGCTAGCTTTTGTCCGACGTAACAGTCTATCAGAAAATTTTATATCAATATCTGTCTTCTAACTACGCCGCCTTCATTTAGAGACGACTTCAAAACATATTCATTACTTTTTCTCTCCGTTCGTTGAGCTTTGAGAACCTTTACAATCTTATGAATCGCGTTGTCATTTAATTTAAAGCCCCTCATAGTATATTGCCTTTCTTGACAGTTATTTTCTAGTACGCCTTCTGAATATTTCAATTAATATTCCTATTCTTTTGGAAATATTCACTTTCACTATTTCCATACGTAATCTGCTTCGGGTCTCAATATTTTATGAAGAAATTCCAAAGTAGATACAATTATTGTTAAATTTGCTTGACTAGAGCTCTATCTGAGTTGTAGAGCCGCCCTTACCTTATTATAGGATTATTTGTAAGTAGCAAGTAATTAGTTTTGTCCTACATTTAATCAGTACGAATCTTTTGCTCGTTTGGCTCAATAAACAAATAAAGAATACTGACAGACTTAGGCGTAGCTTCCACTTCAATCTTCAATGCTCGTATTAATTTTCTCTCTTTTTGAAAAGCTCTTTAATGCAGAAGTAAGTTCCCTTTTATTGGAAGGAATAAAGTACTCCTCATGCTTCGACTAGTCAGTTAGCAGCCTTAACAGTTCAATTCAGAGATAATTGCATTGTTATTGTTGTTATCAACGTGCCATGCCTCGAGCTAATACGAACTGCGACTAAACAAGCTTTTGAAATTAATTCAATGACTTTATGAATGAATTTATGATTTATTGTACAAACATAGATGTGTCTGTATGTATGTTCATATTTGTCGTATTTCACTTCAGATATGACATTTGTATGTATGTACATACTCATATGCGTATATGTGCACAGAAAATATGCTCAATAGCTTATATGTACGTATGTATGTTTGTGTGTACATAAAAACCCAATGACAAGCATTCAAGCATACAAACGCACGTATGTATGTGCATATGGAGGCACGCATGCTTTGCTGGATAAAAAATGATTAATTTTTCCACAACTGGCCATTGAATAACTATAGGTAATTTATATTTTTCCTTCACTTGTGTATTTTATTGGACTTTTACTGCAGCTGTGCGTGCGTTTGCATACCAATACATGTGCGCATCAAATCTACAAATATGGACATCATCGGATACACAGGCAAGTACCCTGCAAGAAATGAAAGCGTTTTTGAAAGGTACAAAAAAAATACTGTTAACTATTGACTGCCCTTACTCTTCAAGGTTGAAGCACCAGCAGTTCTATTTTTTATTACAACAAACATTCAACATAAGCAGATATTTATGCCTTTTCAAATATCCTCAAGTGAAGTAGTGTCTAATAATTTATAGCTGCATGAGAACTGTCGCTATCCATAACTTTGTTTTGGAAAGTGAGAATGGTAAACTGTGACGACATCTCTTTTCTGTTTGCTTGGCCAGTCATCATGAATCGTTTAAACCAAGAACAACGTTTCCAAATTGTGCAAATTTATTTTGACAAATAAAAAATAAAATAAATATCAGCTCAGAGCGATAGTGACAGCATCAGTCTTTCTTTCTTTCGAAATGATGGAACTCATAGCCGGACATATGCGGGATATCAGATTAAAAAAATGCTACGAAGTTATCTACCAGATTATAAAAAAGATAGATATATAAAAAAATATATTAGGTGCGCAACTAAGTTCTCGTCAATAGATGCCGCCAGCAGTGTGTGCTAGTCAATTCTAACATAACCTTAACGTCATAAAACAAGCTTAGACATATGGTGAACAAACTGCTTCGAAACATTAGTGATTTTGTTTTGGTATCATACACTTTTGGTTTTGTGAAAATGTCTGATTTTGTGACGAAAAATCGTCATTTGCGGAAAGTTTTGATTTTCCTCTTTCATTCGAAAAAACCGGCGGCTGAAGCGCATCGGGAGCTACAAAAAGTTTATGGAGATGCTGCTTTAAGTGAAACAACGTGCCGAGATTGGTTCCGTCCCTTGAAAGACTGTGATTTTAATGTTGACGACCGTCCGCGTGAAGGAGGGCCAAAAACCCTCGAAGACGCTGAATTGGAGGCATTGCTCAATGAGGATCCGTGTCAAACGCAAGAAGAGCTTGCTTCAGTATTTGGAGTTACCCGCCAATCCATTTCCAAGCGATTGCATGCTTGGGAATGATTCAGAAACAGGGGACTTGGGTTCCTAAAGAGTTAAAATCAAGGGATGTTGAACGTCGATTTTTCGACTGTGAACAACTGCTCCAGCGGCAAAAAAAGAAGGATTTTCTTCACCGCATCGTGACGAGTGATGAAAAATGGATTCATTACAACAATCCAAAGAAAAGAAAGTCATGGGGACTGCCTGATCATGCTTCTACGTCGTCGCCTCGACCGAATATTCACGCTGCGAAGGTTATGTTAGTTATTTGTTGGAACTAGGTTGGTGTTATTTATTATGAACTGTTAACACCAAGCGAAACCATCACTGGAGATCGGTATCGACTTCAATTGATGCGATTGAGCCGAGCGCTGCAGGAGAAGCGGCCGCAATACGCGGAGAGGCATGAAAAAGTGATTCTACAGCATGGCCACGCTCGGCCTCACGTTGCCAAACCCGTTAAAACCTACATAGAAACACTGAAATGGGAAATTCTACCCCACTCGCCATATTCTTCAGATATTGCGCCGTCCGATTATCACCTGTTCCGATCGATGGCACATGGTCTAACTGAGCAGCAGTTCCATTCATATGAAGACATCAAAATATGGCTTGATCCGTGGGTAGCCTCAAAAGATGAACAGTTTTCCTGCTACGATATACGAGATCTACCAGAAAGATGGGAAAAAGTAATAGCCAGCGATGGGCAATACTTTCAATGATTCACTTGTAACCATTTTTTCAGAATAAAGTTGTATTTGCATCAAAAAAACAGCGAGAACTTAGTGGCGCATCTAATAAAAAAATCATTCGAACAATATTTCTGTTTTTATTATCATTTAAAGTTCTCAGACTCTTAAAGACACCCGATATTTGACTTAGAAATTCCACATCAACAACTTAACAATGGCTTGTTGGCCCTACACTTCGGCCAGCCAAATAATTTACAAGTATTGATATTTATGAAATACATACACACATGCATATTAATATGGAGAAGTGCTCATATACTTAAGTACGCACATGCATACATATGCACATATACATATGTTTAGACGTTTTTTCCTCACATATTTATGGCTTTGGAAACGTGTGGCTTACGCGCATCTGATAATGTACGAGCACTCGTTTTAGCCTTTTATTAGTTTTATTGCGTGCTTGTTTGGCCGTTGGATTGACATGCACACATACGTACATACGTACAAGTAAGTGAATAAATGAATACTTACGGATGTATGCATAAACACCCAAACCTACATGAATAAATAAATACTTAGTGCGCTGCAGTTAACTTTTTTATTTGTTTAAGATTTGAGGCTGCATTTGTAAGCCTTTTTAGTCTTTTGTAATGCATCAACTGGCTGGAGGTTACGAAATTCAAATTCAAGTAATGCTCGTCTAATCTAAACTTGAAACTAACAATTGAAAAAATAATTTGAAAATAGTAATAATAAAAATAAGGTTTAGACATAAATATAGAAAGAGTCAGACACCTAAATTTGGTTTAATAGTAGAAATGAGAGGGACAGAGAAATGGTAAGAGTTTAATCACAACGCCGTCCATTATACAGGATTAAAGTAATCGTGTATTGCTCCTTTGTAAATACTCCTAGCCATCGTAGTCTTGACATATTTAGAAATTAAGCTCCATATCCTCACATGCTTCAATAAAGAACAGACTCGATTTATTCAATCAGTGGGCCCGCTAAGCCTTCGAAAAAGTACTTAAGGAAGTATCAGCTTCGTAAGAGATGTAGTGTGTACACCTATACCACCTCATCCCCTGCCCCTATTTACTCTGCTCGGGAGCAAATGCAAGGCTCTTCCGTCGTATACGGTTCTGGGCAGTTGTTTTTACGCCGTGATGTCGGCATTTGCTAGCTCGCGCCACATCTACGTTCTCCAAGTAATCTTTGGCCGACCGCGACCTCTACTCCTTTGCGGATTCCAATTTAGTGCCATTCCCGTGACACTATCTAGTGGTGCTGTTGGGCCAGAATATTCAGCAGATGATGCGGAGGCATTTTTTGACGAAAGATTGTAGCGTCTGTGTGACGGGGTTAGAGACCAGCCATGTTTCGCTTCCGTACAACAATACTGCATTCAGCCATGAGCTGAATATTCACAGTTACATACATACTTATAAATATTGTCTGGTATTATTTGTACATGAAATGTAAGAAAAAACAAAGTAAATAAAGTTTGGTTGGTTTTGATTCATTTGAGGTTTTCCCTTCGACCCCATGGCCTTTGTGCCTACTACTATTCTCAATAACTCATCCAGACCCAGTTCCCTTATTCAACTCAAGAGCTCTACAGACCTGTATTGGACTGAGCGTATGCGCCTTTCTTTTGGCCGCAATTGGCCAAGATGTCTGAACATCCCTCGCACTATAGCGCTGCATTCAAGGAGTAGGTCCATTGAAGTCTCCTGGGATTGGTGGCAGGAAACACAAGAATCTGTGGATCACATCCCAATCATGACTGAGGAGTCTTCGATGGCCTGTGGGAATGCGCGCGAGCATTCTCAGTTTATCCTTGGCGAGTGTTATGAGTTTCCTAAGCCTCTTTCGGTTGTATCCACCCAGTAAAGCTTGGTGCTAGCTAACTTCCCTTAGCCTTAGCTCTTCACTCCTAAGCTTCTCCTTGATAGTGTGTTGTCCCAAAGCAAGGCAGGGCTCCGATTTTGTTAATAATGCCTCCGCTACTTCGTTCCCAACTAGGTTAGGTTGGTGTGAAACAGTAATCACTTCATTATATTCATTTGAAATAAATAAAGTTTAATGTGCTTTCAAATGAATTGTATTTTTTTAATGTGCCACAAATATAGTCAACTGCACAAAAGTCAAAGCTGTTTGAGCATCGAATGCAAATTTACATATTTGTTTAAATTGATTTAAGTAATTTTAACATTGGCCTTTATTTACTTTTAATTGTCCTCTCTACTGCCCTCCCTGGGACAACTGCAACATATCGACTTGTTTCACAACAGTTTATTAAATGCGATATTCACAGTCGGTCAATGACATTCTAAATAAATTTAACAAAGCAAGCCAACTCACAGCCCGAAATATGCAACGCCTGAGCTTTTTTGCTTCTCAACAACGCCTGACTGCCTGCCCGATTGCCTGACCGTCGCTGTGCCCGACTGCAACTGTGTGGATTCTTTTATCTTGGCCGCTATCGCAGACGCCGTCACCGCCATCGCCACAGTCACACTCTGTGCAATTATAAATGTTGTTGTTGGAAATCTTGTCATTTTTTGTTTGTTTATTTTTTGTTTTTGTTTTGTTTGATGATGGTTATGATTAGGTTACTAATAATGTTATTGCTAACGACCACAACAAGGCAATAAACTGAACGGTATGATTTTTTGGCGGTTTCAGTATGCTGTGGTTGCCGCAGCCGTTCTTTGTGTGGGTCGAGATAGACGGGTTCAATGAAATTTTCGAGTTTCTGCTTAAATTATCAAGGACAATAAAGCGAAAGTAGTGTCCAAGAATTCAACAACATACATAAACATACACATACATACATACATGCATAGAGAAAGAGAGACTAATTGTTAGCCTGGTGGATTTATCCAGCACCTAAAGCAAAGATGCTAGAAAGGCAAAGAAATAGGGGTAAAAAATATGCCAGCTAAGAAGGTAGAAGTACACTTATATATGTATGTATATATACAACCTCGGCCGAAAGAATTATTTTCCCTATTAATTACTGAATTTTTCGTTTTAAAAGTTGAAGTAATAATCTTTCATTAATAAATATGTACGCATAAATAAAAGGAATTAGTGATAAAAACATTCGAATGTATTTGATTATTTCTCCGACACCATCCGCAGCCATACAGGCTTCAATCATAATGATGCCTCCCCCATGCTTAATAGTGGGTACCACGCAGCCTGGATGGTATTCCTCGGCAACCCGTCGCCTCACGAACGCCACACCAGGTGCCCCAAATACCTGTTGGAAAGGAAAAAAACTCGTTGGGGAGTAGGGTAAAAAGCTATGGTTGTTGATATTTTAAAATTATGTGAGCTAAGCCTTCCTCAAAGTTCGATCCATCGGACCTCAGACCGTTCGATCAATCTTCCGCCGTAAATTCTTTGTATTAGAGCACCCATGCGAAAAGCTTTTTCCGATTGTTTTCTGGAAGCCACGGCTACTTTCAGACTTTGCATCCTTTTAAACCTGCTTCCAGAAGCCTTCTTTCAGCTATTCTAGCACTAACGGATTTTCCAATGTCTTCCGACAGGGCAGCTGCAAGGGGAGGAGAAGATTTTTTACGGTCCTTAACAGCATCGCGTATAAGTTCTCAGTCCTCTCGTACAGTAGTGAGGCGTTTTCTTCCACTTTTTTATTTATTATGGTGGAATTTTATCTCCGCAATTCGCCCATTTGACTGCGCACCGCGAACATTCTACCTAATTGCCAATCTCAGCGTGAGACTTCCCTTCTTCACTGAAAACTTGAATTCTCACTCTTTTATAGTAAGAAAGTTCATCTTTTGATGCATTTCGACAAAAAGAAACTATTTGTATCTGCTTGATAATTTTACACTAAAGATTATTCACTCAGCGATGACCAAATTTAAAATGCCAAAATATTTTAAGAATGACTTCAAAAATTTGTTTGGACTTTACGCTCCAAGTGGGGCATGGCTTTTCCTATAATACAATTTATTGTTGTTTTCAAAGGCTAAACTCATTAGGGACACACTTGCAAAAAGCACTGGCCACTTTGATAGCCATATTTGAAATTACTTGTATTTTAGTGGGGGGCCTAACACTTTTGGCCAAGGCTATATGTAGATATGAGTGCTTACATGCATACATGTAATATATTTGCATATGTATGTATGTACATATGTATATGCATGGCCATTAATTCCTTTTTTTCAATCTGCGTATGAAGTTGTTTTTTTCACTGTAGGCAGTTTGTCTTTCAGAAATAAACTTTTGCATTTCTAATCTGAATTTCGTATTTATTCAATCCTTGGTAATCGCTTTTGCGTCGAAAGTAAACAGGATGTTTGCTGTCTGCCTGCTTGTCGGTTTGTCTGACAACTTTTAATCTTGCCTGTGTGCACACATCTCCTTTACACCCGTTGCATTAATGAGTATACTAACCTGCCACCGCTTTGCGACGTCCTCCCGCACACCGCGACGCTTTGTCGTCTGCTGACTTAATTCCAATGTCGCTCCTCCGCGCCAATGGCTGCAGAGGAATGCTAACTACGCATTCGATATTTAGGCACATTTACAAAAATAGACCGCCACAGTTCACACATCACAACTCAGTCTGCTGCGCCAATGAAGTCATTTCGCACACGATCGACGAGAGTCAATTCATGATCGTATCAGACGTCTCGGTATTTATTCTTGACTGTGTTGGGCAAACACTGGCGCTGGTGCAGACAGGCAGAACACAACAACAAGCCACAAAAGCCATAAAAAGGGAACAGCAAAGCACAGGAGACAAGAGACACGGCAAGAAAAGCAAATAATCAAAATGAAACATTAAAAATGCCGACTGAGTTCCAATGCGGGCATTGCCAGACACAACAAGGCATGGATGACCTCCAGAATCGCAGCACTCGTAACCGTAAAAAGTGAGTTCAATGAAACCATCCGATTTGGAGCAGGTAGTGCCTACGAAGGAGATGCCGATGCTGAAGACACCGATTTTTTTTACTACTGTATGTGCGCATGTGAATACTTTTAGGTGTATGTAGAGAATAAAGAGAATGAATTGAGAGTTGGTAGGGGTGTTTACAGACTTACGCGATACAGTTTTGTATATCCAATTTAGTGTTATTGGCTCGCGAGTTAGAAATTCTAGTGAATATTACACATACTTTTTCTGATCACTGATCATATAAGCGATATTGAAATGATTTATAGCAAATCCTTACATTCAGATTTCATCAAAGCTCTATGTAGTTATCTGATGTTACTTTTCGTGCATAAAATTCGAGCCCACTACTCTAAGGTTGCAAACGAATTGCAAGCAAAGCTGAAGACATATTGCTTGCGTTGGGGGTAAGCTGGCGAGTGTTCGAAGTGGAAGACGGACAAGAAGTAATAACTGTTGAAATTTCTTTGTTTCTTCATTTTTTTCTTTATTTCATTGACTTAACAACCTTACTAACTATATTTTCAGGGTAAAAATAAAAAAAAAACTTAAGAACTAAAATTAATTAGATAATTTATTGTGAAAAATAATAGGACTCAGTAAGTGACTTACATAGAGCCTTCAAGTCCCTTGTAAGAGGCGCGAAATTAGCCAAATTAGGTCTGATATAAAATGGATTATAAGTCCGAAGTAGTCTAATAGGAACATTGAAACTTATTTGGACGAGTCGATCTGAATGGATCTTTAAAATCACTAGCATAGCGTCGCAAAAGTTAACATAAGTTGAAGCAATCCAATCCTGTTTTTAACAAAATATGCAGCAGTTTTGGCACAAAACTAGTCTCGTTCACAGAACATTTTGCAAAACGTTCGGTACCGATCCAAGTAAAGCAACAATATTAGCTGATATCTTCGGAATGCTCTAACTATAATCTGCGGTCGTTTGAAAAGTCCGTGGACAGTCGGAGAAATTGCACCACTGCAGTGGTATATATGAGTCCTTTTTTTAATTTTTCGGTGAATATTCTGTGTTTGACCTTGAACTGACCTTCAATTTGACCCCCCAAGGACAAATGGATAACGAATTCGGCTCAGTAACTCCCAAAACGTGTATATCAATTTTTTTGAAAATTTTCCGGTCAATATTCTTGGCTTGTCCTTGAAAAAAAAAAGTTTTTAAGGATTTAGGTAGTTGGGGCATAATGTCACCTCTTAAGGGGGGCCGAAAATTTGCGTGCTACCTACTACTTACCGTTGATTAGAACTACAATAAAAGTTTTTCCGAATTTTTCACAAAGATACCCCCGTTCAAGGGTGTGTTTCTTAATTTTTGAACAAAATTCTCAAGAAATCCCCACTGTGCACTGGCGCGTATCGTTGTTATGTTTAGTTAGTAGCATCTCTTGGAGACAGCAAATGAAACATCAAAAGAGACTGTTTCAGTATCTCCCTTCCAGAGGTATCTGCGTGTAAATCGGGAGATACTCTGAATGCAATGTTACTAGTTATTTAATTTTTTTATTTATGTCATAAAAGATCCTATTGTAACAAAATAAATGAATTGAATATAATCTAGTAAAAAGTGCTAAAAGTGTTGACTAGAATTAATAAAATGTACCTCCGAATCACTGATTCCACCCAATCAGAATCTCAATGAAGAGCATCTGTTAAATGTCTACAGCAGAAAGCATTCTTCATCATCATAGCATTTACAGCTCGGGGTGAACTAATGATTTCTTTCCTATTGCGCTCCATTGCATGGCTTCTTCGTGGGCTCGTGCTACGCGGGCCATCTTCAACATCATCTGCTGATCTTCTTGGTGGCCGTCCTCGGTGCGTGAGTTAAAAGTCTTCTTTGCAGTTCTGTCATCCATTCGAACCACCTTTTGCCCATTTATAAGTTCTTCGATCGCATTGTTATGTTTTATTCTATAAGACTCTTCAGGCTCTCATACAGGACCAGCAATTCTCCTCAAAATTTTACGCTCATAGCGAAAGATACAATTTTTATGTTAGTAGTCAGAACTCATGTTTCATATCCATAGATATGTAGCTTGCACGTCCATCTCAATAGTTTTTTTAAGCAGTTTGAGGTGTCTGTAATAACTTCTATTTGCAGCCTGCAGGTGTGTCGCATATGCAGACAAGCGGATCTGCTGTACTACTTAAGTTTACTCCTAACCCGATTTTCAGGTTACCGTAACGATGATTGCTTCGCGATCTAACTAATTATTTAACATTTTCGATATTATTTTTGATCTTCTACACCAACTAGCTTTGCTTTGTTAATTAGATTTAACGCGGTGTCGGCAAGCATATGCTGGTTTCTTGCGATGATAGTAAGTTCGTCAGCATAGCCACCTATCTGAACGCCAGGGTAGATACGTGCAGAGCTACTAACAAAGCTCAAAACTAAGTTACAATTATGGCGGACTTTGTGGCACCTTGCTTGACCTCCGCGGAAACATCGAAAGGGTTAGAGGTTTTTCCTTGTACCATCACTAAACTAAAGTGTCGAGCCAACGAGTTTTGACTATCGAATTACGGAAAAGCCAGCCCAGTTTAACTGTTGTGCTTAGTTAGTTGGAAACTGACCCCTCGCCTTTTGAAGCGAGCGACGATTGTGTGTGCTACATGCGATGAAAGCTGTATTTTCTGTCGTTAAAGAATTTGCCTTGTGGCGTGAATAACCAGAACAAGACATCACGTGTCTGATTCGAGCTCTTCACTTTTGGCCAGAAAAAGTCATTACGTCTAATACGAGGCTCTCATTTTAGGAATAGAAGCAGGATCACGTCTCCCAAATGTTGTTTTGATACAAAGTATTAATGAGCTTTTTTCAAGAGATTTTATGCCGTAGCGGGAAGATGAGGTAAAATACTTTTGTTAGTAAGATATTAACCTTCCGTCAGGCGCAGTTGGTGAAGTTGCCGACGATTTTTACACCCGCGCGCAGTTATACACAAGGGTATTATAACTTCGAACCCATATTACTCTACCTCCAAAGTAGTTTTGTAATGAAAAGAGGCCAAATCGGTAAGTAACCATACCCACATCACATATAATGGTAATTTTCAAAAAAGAAAAAATTATCTTTTAAATTAGTCAAATTTGGGGCAAATGCTGAAAGCAAGAAAATAAATACGACATATGATATTTTAAAGAATGGGCTGTGCCACGCCCACTTCTAGCTAAATGCGTGCTAACTCGCTAACGACTTGACAAAGCTCGAGCAAACTTGGCACACGTTTTACTTTGCACCTTAATTAGATCCGACAAAAGCGTTATTGAGATCGAATAAAAGCCACGCCCACTTTTTATATGTTAAGACTATATTTCTGTCCGTCCGTCTGATGATACAAGCAACAACTCTCATTGTTTGAGAACTTGTTGGATACCGAATTAAATTTTTTTTAAATGTACGCAGGTATGTAAAGTTCGATCCGGACCGAAGGAAAGCTAATCCTTACTTGTTTTTGATCAATAAGTTCAAACAAGATTTGAGACTTATTTCATTCAATAAATAAAATAGTGTACTAGCGCGTACACTTCTGCTAGGTGCTCGGCCGAGCTTCTCTTCCTATTTGTGGTGCGCGTCTTCACGTTGTTCCGAAAATGGAGATACCTACAGTTTTACGCCGCCTCCGAACGGCAAATGGTTTTTTATGAGGAGCCTTTTCATGGCAGGCACTCGGAGGTTTGATTGTCTGTATTCATTCAATTACAAAAGGCAAAATGCATACATTTTTAGAATTTAATATTTCATAAACTGTCACTACAAACAAAAATAAGCTAGAAAAGTTGAATATGTTATATAAATTTATGGTTAAATTAACTAATATATTAGTTTTTGGCGCTTTTCATTCCATAACTTTTTTCTCTCAATCCAGAACAGATGTAAGTTCATGACCTTCTAGCAAATTATAAATTCAAAATACGTATAACTATTTGGAATATAATAAATTCTACTCAACTTTTACGTTTTAACCGGTATTGCGTGAATCCAATAACTCAGATAAGTATTTTTCATTCGTAATCGAAAGCGTTTTGCTTCCAAGCAGTTCCATTTAATTGCAGTGCAATTCAATCGCTGGCAAAGTTCTTTAATTTAACCACAAGAAGTAATCCAAAATAATTCCCATTCAAATGAAATGCAATGTAAGGCGAGTATTGAAGTGGTATTCAGTGCAATTATTAGAGTTGGAGCACTGTCGGAGGTAGCTTGGGGTGAGAGCTCAGCTCTTAATATCCTGCACTACGAATACGACTATTTCCGCAATCAAATATGAAAAATATGAAGAGCAATACAACCAGCAGCGAAAGCGAGATGCAGAGTAAACGGAAAATCAAGCCACTTAACGGTGCTCATTACTTTTCAATCGTCGCAAAAGTACAACGAGCAGCCGTCATTACGGCGTCTACGAATGGAAATCCTTAATGGCTGCAACAGACATCAACTTGCTTACGATTACCAGCACATCAATGGAAGAATAATAATAAAATAAAAAATAATAATAAAACTGAGAATGCAAAGTGCAGTCATCAGCATCAGCGAAAACCTCACCCCCTCGCCATGTATCACTGCGCTGTACTCTTTACCCTAAGAGCCCAAGACTTTCGCATATTCCGCAACTTAAGACATTAAAATATCCATGGAAATACGAGCTAAGCCAGCTTGCAGCGAGGCATCTGACATCTGTGTATTCGCACATCTAACCACTAAAACTATTCGCCCTCCCCAAAACCGTTTGCAGCTGACGGAAAATAAAAATGCGTTGAACTATAAAAAAATAATTTCAAAGTCTACGAGTCATTTTACCACCTGCACGTTTATGTTCTTCCAAGTAGCGCAAACGAAGCGGGACGACTCTTCTACTGGTTCAGAAGGCCAGAGTGCACTATGGGATATTTTACCCAAAATTAAATTAAGACAAAAAAAAAAGAAAGTTTTGTAGACTCTGTTTTTAGATGACATGATTTTCCGCCAATATGGCAACCCTTAAATATGTAGATCCACGACTAACAGTAAAAAAAAAATTGGAGTTTGATTCGTGCATCGTGTTCAAATGCGCGTATCTCGAAATCTGTTTGCTACTTTTCAAAAGCAAAATATGGAAAATTTAATTAAATAGCTTGCAATTTTAGAAACCGAAAAACGCGATTTTGAGCGATACTAAAATAAAATATATAATGTTTTTTTGCTTCGAAAATTAGTTGAAATAATGTAAAAGTTCAATGATTATCATGGAGGATATTTTGGAAAACAATAAAACCATTTTCAACCAGAAATGTAAATAGCAGCCCTTGTGTAGAATTTGTCGAAAGGAGCGAAAAGGTGCAAATAAAAAAAGTCTGCGTACAACTATTTGATCAGAACTACTGCTACAAATTTTATATCAACTCAATTTAAAAATATTTAAATTGGAAACTTTTCAACAGAGAACCAACAGTATTGCAGAAGATTCAGAGAAATAGCGTCATGAAATTTATAAAGTATAAATAAATAGAAAAATAAGAATTCATAACTTCATTGATGTTTTCAATACACCTACTCCTCTTTAACAATTTTATTTTAAGTGCAAACCCATTAATCTGGCTTACACTTAAGGTCATCAGTATCATACAAGAACGATGAGTCGAAGTATCTAAACCTGGTGGTATGCCACGCAGGACAGTCACAGAGAAGATGTCTGACAGCCTCTTCCTCCTCCTGATTCTTGCAGCTTCGGTAATAGTCGATATGAGGTACGTTCAATCTTCGAGCGTGTCGACCTAGGAGACAGTCTGTGATTAAAATAACTAACATGGAGACGTTTTTCCTTGACCATTTTGGCCAAATTCTCTTTGTAGCGTTACATGCCAAACAATCAACACATCTCGAGATGGCTGAAGTGGTAGTGCTACTTGTGTCACGTTTGTAAGTTGGGAGGGAGGGAGTGGATAGTGCCTCCTTTGTATAGCACTTTGCCCTGGCACTCATATCAAATGGATGCGGAAATATTGAGACATCTCATTAAGAGATGTCTGGCATTTGCGAGTAATGATAGAATTAGGGACAACTCCACCAAGAGATTTAATAGCCGCTTGGCTAGACTTCTCTAAAGGTAGTCACATTTGCGGTTATCCAAACAGCTAATCATTAATGGCTAGAATTGGCCTGAAATACGCTACAGTTATTGGGACGACGAGCCGAAACGCTTACTTTTGGCTTCTTTCAGTAGAACTTTTTTCTTTTTTGTTGGGGTTGACGAATATGAAGATAGCGATTTTGTCAACAACGAAACATACAATCCAGCTTATCTTAACAGAATTGAAGCCCTGGAGCTTGACATACAATTTTCCAAAAGTATTCAAAAAGAATTTTATCCTCCCTTCTGACTGCCATTTATAGAATGAGCGGACATGGCAAGCCAATTTTTGTATGACAAGCGATAGGCCCAGTTTCAAGTGAATATTTAAATTTTTCAAATTTTCGCCAAAAATGTGGTTAAATGTCCCATATGAAGTGGCGCGTTCATTTGGGAATAGTTTACTATTTGGGTGCATTCAAACGAGGAAACAAAATACTGGAGCAGCAAAAAGGTACAAGCGTCCAGCAGACTCTATTGTTATTACTATTTGAATCATAACAAAAGTATTCAAACCACTATCGGCATAACGCGCCAAGCAGCGCAAGCTGTCTATCGTGGCATCCGAAGTGTTCATGTGTGTGTGCGACTATACCAGTTGCGGCTTTTAGAGACCATTTAAACACAACTTGGCGCATTGCCACAATCCCTTTTGGTTGCGTCGTTCGCTTCTGCTGCTCCTAACGTTCGTATCTGCCCGCCTGCTCGCCTGTGCGTCTACTCTAGTCCCAAGAGTGCGAGTGTACGCAAGGCACTGATAATACCACTGATAACGTACAGTTTACACCATCCAAGAATGTACTAAATTTGAGGCAGTAAGTATAGATGGAGATAGCAGAAGGAGCGGGCTGTGCGCGGAATGTGCGGCATATCGATAAATTCATACCACCGAATGTGTCTGCGTTAGTATACTTATGGTATACATATATGTAAAAGTGTACCCAAATCACCGCAATAAAGACGTCTCAATGAGGGGCGCTGCAAGCCATTAGCCAACTCGGCCCACCACCAGCTTCAACAGCCCGCCATCGTACTGGCTCATTGGCGAAATGGGACAACGCCGAACCTCTCAGCGGCTACGACGTCTACTTGCCGCTCCCTAACTGTAATCCTGGTAGCAAGCTGGCAGCGGAGGGAGGAATGAGCGAGAGAGAGCAAAAGAGCGCGTACAAAAGGTTGTAGAGAACTGACACAAGACGAGGGTAAAATAGGTTAACACAGACACTGACTGGAACAGCCCAGGCCAAGGCATTGCAGTGGCCCAGACGGATGAATACAGAAGGACAGGGATGCTGGCAATAGAGCAGGGCATTGCACCCAAACGCTTTCTCATCCTAAATTCATTTAGAGCAATTGTGCTGCTCGTTAAAGTTGTAAAGCTTCGATTCTGTTTACGTACTATGTACTTCGAACTTTGTTATATCTCTGGTTGCTGCTATTTGCCGTTTGCGCTCTGCTTTTCTTCTACATACACACATACATATATATCTCTATACATAATATATACCTATTACTGCATTGATGTGCTCGTAGTAAGGTACATACATTTAAGGACGAAATGAAGCAAGTAGAGTTGCCGCTTTCCAACTCGTGAACTGAGGAGATAGGAATAATTGTGGAATGCCGGAAATGCCTACAGATACACCCATCTTTTATAATACAGGATGTGAAATTATGATATTTCAGAGAATTGGGAATGTTTTTTAATCGATAGACCTTCGATAGATGGCATTACTGGTGAAAAATTATTTCGTTTTTTGATTACTACGGGCTGGTCCCGTCGTATGGATTATTATTCACTTCAAACATAACACAGAAATGTCGAATTACATGATTTGTGTGGCAGGCTCTCAGGCCCTGTTTGGACATAACTTTATCGCCGAACACGCAAAACACTTCTCCTATTTATGCCTCTCACAAACAAGCTAAATAGCATATTATATATTGCTAAAACCGTGAACATGTCTTCGAGACGAGTGTACCAACATATAAAAAACTTAGTAATCGAAAGTCGAATGTACGTAACCCGCAAAATTTGAAAATGCACCTTATTTTTTGAACAAATCTCGAATGTGCCTTGAAACTCATACGCCTGGATGCTCTGGCCCAAGATATTCCAGCACCAGTTTTGCTGCAACCTGGGAAGAGTAGAGAGCCTCGATTGTTACCTGTGATCGCTGTACTTTTGTTTTTGTAGTTGCATTCAAGGGTACTGTTATCCATATAAGCAATATGAAAAATTTCACAAAATAGAGACTATTGTCTTTAAGTGAGGTAAACCCCTTGTTGATTGAAAGAACTTACTTTTTTATGTGGCTGACCCCTTGGACCATTGTAGACATTTCCAAAAATTAAATTTTTTTTGCTTAAAATGTTTAAATACTTCCATTTTAAGTTCTGACGCGGCCCCTCTCAGTCTGATGTGAGCGCATTTTTCAAGTTGACCAAACAATAATTCGAGCAAGTCTTTACCGATAGATTTGAAATTTTAGCATGGAAATGCCCAAGAATTTTTTCAATATTTTACATAGTTTTTGTAACATTTTTCGGACGATTGCGTTTGAAAATTTTGAACTTGTTTTAGCTGGCCGTGGATGTGCCGAAAAATCCTATATGCTCGTACTTTTATTGGTATTTAGATGGTAATCAAAAAACCACTTTATTTTTGTTCACTGTAAATTAAAAAATGCAAATACAGTTGAATCGGTCGCAGAGCAGCCTCTTGTATAAATTTGTTAGGAAAAAAGTTCATGGCAGGCATTATCGAACATCATTTTCAGAATTGTGATTTATTTCATTGTACCGTTGGAAAAATATCCGCAAAAAATTCATTTTTATATATGAAGAAAAAGTGCAAAAAGGCTATCAACAAAAAAATTATTAAAAACGCGATTTTCTAGCCGCTTAAGACTTGCATTTATTTTGCTAGAACTCAATGAGCTATGTTACTGCATACCCAAACATTTTCTAAAAATTCAGATAAAAGGTTTAGCGCCCACATTCTTATAAATATATGTATGAATGTACTTTGAATGAATAGAAAAGTGTTTTCCCTTTTACTAAGAGATTTTTATTCATCCAACAAAAAAGGTATCTTGGCAACACTGAAGCTTTGTGCGCGAAAACCCTATGGATGTATGTGTGAAGTCACAGCCCGCCGAAAACATCCAGCCTGCTTGACGTTAAGGCAGGCGGCCAGAACTCCAAACTTGGAAGAAATTTACTCAACAGTAATTCAATACGATGTGTCTACCTACCATCGGCCTAAGCAATTTGGGCAGAAGGGTAGCTGCGAATGGCGGTGGTGCTACTTAGGAGGAATATACAAACAACTGCCATTCCTACAAACTGAAAATTTTTGTTTCTCAATTCGCCAAGTAACACTTATACCTGAACGAAGCAAAATTGCTCCGGATATGGGACTAGTTTGGCACTAGTTATACAGAGGGTACCAGAGTACGGAGAGTAGATATGTTTTGCAAAAATAAACCCATTCGAAGGAAAGGATTAGGGTGTATTCTGTGGCAGTATTCCCACAACATAAATTAAAGAAAAATTTAATTTGTTGAGCTGCCCTTAATCCTGTGCGATTATTCCTCTAGAATATTTCCTCGAGTCACTGAAGTAATGTTTAAAAAAATATTTATCTGGATAAGGGTAAAACTCAAATAATGTTCCACCACACAGAATTCAGATACGGTTCTTAGAAAATAAAGCGAAACTATCATCACAATTTGTCCAATTAATGTTAATACGAGTACATTCGAATTTAAGGCTTGCAATTCTTATTTGTTAACCAAAAACATTGGGAATTTATTTATTAAATATCCTATTGTTTATTTTTCTTATTGTAGAGAACAAATCTCTGAAATTATGCAACGATTCACTCAATGAAACTAGATTTGAAATGGACTGGATACCTTATTCAGGCACTGGTCGGAAAACTAGTTATGCTGGTCTCAGTTTATGCAGAGTAGGATCAGTTGGTCAAGTCCAATAGCATGGCATTGTTATTGTAACCATATTTCCTCCACGTTTTTGTACTACATTTGTCACTTGTGTTGGTAACTTAGCCCCGCTGTCTTGTTCCACTTACAATTTTTGCAGGTTAAGAACAAAAACGTGTACAGTGTACAGGTGAGTGTGTGCGTTAAGGATGGGTGGTTTGCTTGCTTTGATTGCAGGTTTAGGACGCTGGGGCGCTGACTTCATGTGGATGTGGGTGACATAGGTAAGTTTGTAAGTTGTGTAACAAAAACTAACACAAACGTAATAATACATATGTATACACACACACTCATAAATATGCCGTACATATTTCGGTAGTTGAAAGCGAAGTAATGTTTTCAAACAATCCAAAAGGGACAAAAAAGAACAGTCGAAGGTGGGGAGAATGCGGCAGTGATGCAGACGTAAAAACGCTTAGTTATGCCTGCATGTAATTTAGCCGAATGATGCTGTCGGGAACGATTTGGCACAAAGAACAACAATAAGCAAAGCCCTCACATTTGAAGCTGTGGAAAAAATGTGATTATCGATCGAAGTTTTCAGACGCGATACCAGGCTCAACTGTGGCCTTCGCTGCAACGAGAGCGTTTAGTGAAACCACACATTTGGATAAATATCTACTTATTTATTTATTTAAAAATCTAGAAATAAAGGATTTCTTACAGACTACGCAGAATTACAAAGTTTCTTATAGCAAAGAGTTATCATTTTACAAAAAGGTTAAAATTGTGCTTAGCCAACGAGAAATCTAAAGCCGAACAATTCGAGAGCTGACTAACCTCTTTCAGAGTTGTAGCTCGCTCCAAGAGCAGTGAGACTTCTTTGGAGAGCATGAAAGTAAATACTCTTAAGAAGAAATGGGCTGTCAATCAATAATGTCGGAAACAAAGTTAGAGGATATTAATAAACACGAAGATAATAGGACCTATTAATCTGACAGCGGTAGTATGGCCGGCACATAAAGACTGCCTATTCTAGCTTGGGCCGTACAATACAAGTAAATATGGATTAATATGCTTGGTTTTCTTACTCTATGTGACAGCGCTGACAAAGATCCCTGTGGCTTGGCACATGAAGTCGTCGCCAAAAAGCTGCATAAATCGACACGGCCTCAGATCCTGCCTTTTCCTTCACAGTGACCTTGAGTACGAGTTCACTCCCGTTACGACGGATGAAGTACTACTCGCAGTTAGGAGATTTGAAGACGCAGTCACAAGGAACTCAGCAACTTTTGTTAGGCAAAGCGAATGTTTTAAATACGTGTCTAAGGCTGGAAGCCACCAGGAGCCTCTACGTCTCCAATATGTATGCTGAACACGTCAGAAACACTTCTGGAACGCATAATAACAGACCTCGAGGTAGGTAGTATGTCACAGAGACACAGTTTAGTTTTAGGAAGAGACCGTCTTCAGTGATGCGGTCATGCTGATGAACAAGTGGGAAATGAGACGATCAGAGGAGTTAGATGGAAAGGCGGCACAAAAAGTACTGCTTGATTATTACCTTCGACATAAAGGAATGGCACAAGTGGCAAACATAACAGTTTCACAAATTCAAACATAGCTCGCAGAAGACAAAAAAAGATAAGGTGGGTCATCAAACAGCAAAACAGATTTTTTGGTAAAAGCGGCAAAGTCGATGAAGAAATTCACCAAATGGGCTGTGGACTTATCGCATACTCCTTGTGGACGAAGTTGGCTGGACGGACAACATGGTGAAGTGGACTTCCACCCTACCCCAGTACTGAAAGGGAAGTATCTTCTGTGCAAATGACATTATTGAAGATGCCGAGCATTGTTTTTTCGTCTGTCCGAAAGGGCTTACCTGAGCAACAAGGTGGGAAAGCCACTTAACGTTAACAACCTGGTAGATAATTAATGTTGAGTCAATAGAAAGCTGATGCGCTGTTTGCAAATAAAATAATCATAAAGTTGCGTCTTCCCAATTTTCGTAGAAAGGTAATAATGGTGGTTCCACGGAAAAAAGTAAAAAGGGAGCTGTGGTTGGTGATTGGAGCGCTGAGCCGAAAGACAAGCCCTATACTCTGGCTTTCAATGATTTGTGCCACATCTACAACAAAACAAAAAACTGAAGCTTAGCTGATTCTGAGTGACTTGAAATAGTGTTAACGGTTCTTAGGTCGTTAGCATACAAAAAATATTAGAATATTTGTAACATTGAAATAAATGATTCAAAAATGCTAAACAACACTGGACCTAAAATGCTACCCTGAGGAACACCAGACGAGGCGAATAAAAAAGTGAGAAGAAGTGTTGTCAATAACAAATCTACATTTGCGGTGAAATATAACTAACGGATAAATATACTATAAATACAGAAGCATACGTAGATACATGCACACATGCAAACATAGACACATACATTAAATATATGTACGAGTATGTACATTTAAGAGCATCTGAAACTCTCTGCTCGGGCACTTCTCTAGAAGTTTTGGCGCAAATTTTCGATTCATGAAAATTTTCGGTCGTTTCGGCAGGCAGCATAGCGCGCAAAACAAATAACGCATGCATACACACACACATACAGCCTACTCGCACTTGTGTTACAGGCAATGTGAGTGCATACCTATGCACATATTCGCATCTGCTTGCTAACAGCTCATGGAACGCCATGGCGCAGGCCACAGGTCACAGGCTCTCCTCTCCAGCGTTTGTATGTATGGATGTCCATAAAAATACAAACAACGTGTGCCCATGTAGTTTGCAGTAAGGCAACAAAATTATATCACAAAAAGCAACAACACCCAGCACATTACATAATGGGCTGACAGCATCCAGTTGCATACTTTTTTGCGCATCTGCACACATCGAGTTTTTTGTACACATTCAATGATGCGGCTCAGCGATGCAAATATTTCATAAACTATTGTAGAGATGTGCACAAGTATGATACTATACATATGTATGTATGCGTGAATTCACACACAAAAGTACTCACACACTAAATCGATTCAGAAGCCCAGCCGAGTTTTAAATTGTCAACTGTTGGTTCTCAAAAATTACGATCGGGTTGACCATCGCGCTAGGTTTACAAATAAAAATATGTATGCATGTATGTATGTATGCAGGTATATGTTGCACATTAAGTAAATTAAAGCAGCAAACACAGTCTCTAATGTGAGAGAAACATTTAGATTTTACATTCGAATTCTAATGTAGTTTTCTAATTTTTCTCGAATTGAAAATCAGGTTAGAGAATTGTGTTAGAATTCGATAAGAAAATGTATAGAGTTATCGATTGATTCTGCATACAGAAGTAAAACGAGTTCGTGATAAGTTGTGTGGAAAAATTGCGAGTTAAAATAAGTATTTTAATCACTTAAATTGTGAAAATTACCCAAAAATGAGCAAAAAATTAAAGAGGCTAAGGCGCAAATTGTGTGCCTGACGGCATGAAAGCCTTATTCACTTCAAAGTCAGCAAATGGCTTCAGTTCTTACTGTTCTGTCTACGATCTATAAAAGAAGTTGAACGTTTCAGAGTCCCCGGATTCAGGTGCTTCTTACTCTACATAGGAATATTCCTGCTGAAAGAAATTTTGGACCCACTGAGAAAAAACCCTTTTTTCTGTAGGGCCTTAACAATACTTTCAATGAAGATTACTTTCAGTTAAGATTACTCTGTTAAATACAATAGTTGTACAAGTCGAACGTTAGGGCAAATTTATAGAACTTGTACCTCAGTATTGCGCTGATGATTTCCCATCTTTCAATTTCCATTGCTTAACACATCTGGCAAATGAAACTCTACGTTTTGAGCCTCTAGAAACTTTTAGGGCCTTTATGATCGTTTAGTTGAATAAAAAGCGCCCACACAAAAGAGTGCCAGTTCATGACGAGAGCTGAAAAAAGAAAGTTTTAGAAATAGCTCAATTAAAATTCGTGCAATTCTCAAAATTTTACTTTTCACCCCAAGAGCCCGACAATTTGGTAAAAATTATTAAATTTAATAGTTATGGAGTAATTTTCTCCATTAAGGGGTTATATACCTTGTGTTGGGCTAAAAAATCGAAAATTTGTTATGGCATATTCTAAAAGTACATCATTTAAGGAATCATAAAGATCGGAGCACTAGAACGAAAGTTACAGACCGTGGAAGCGCGCGACATTTCTTGGAAATGAACTGCACGCAAAACTTTAGACGCGATTATCTCGAAGTCGTGTTTTTTTGAAAATTACCGTCGCGGGGATCATTATTTATCAAAAACTATTTGACCAATTTGCATACACTGTTTTTTTTAATTATTAGAAGTTACAACCTCGTGAATCTGAACGGTTCACTTTTTATAAATATTTGCACAGTTCGCTGGAAATACATTTTTTTAATTTTTCAACCCCTCAAAAATTGTTTTTTTTTTTTTGTTTTCATATCGAGACAGTTGTTTTTGTTTTTTTGGGTAAATAAACCGTTCAGATTCACTAAAAACATTTTTCTACAATAATCATTTATTTTTTTTAATTTCAGTTGAGCTGCTCATGCGCTACAGTGATCACCGCAAGCCTCTTCTAAAAAACGGCGTTTCGGGGGAGGGGCGATATCAACAATAAATAAGAACATTTTTTAAAATAAAAACACCAAAATGTATTCTTCGAGAGTTACCCTTCAGCATGATATATGCCTCATTTGAATAAAAGTTCTAAAACATATTTTAAAAAAATATGACAATCATCCATTTTTTCGGACTCACAAGACTAGAGTTTATTCATAAACTTGTTGTTGTTGTTGTTGAGGTGGTTCAACATTTCCACTGAAATACTCCTAATTAGTGACCAGCACCGTTTTACTACCACTATCTCGTGTGATGATGTATTTTTTTTCAGATCCATTTAGTGAGGTCCAAGTATAACAGCAAATCCTTTATCTCGATGTCTGAGATCTCCTTAATTTGCTGTAGGAAAGGCTTACCGAAGGATCGGAGTCGTGCCCTGGCTAGTCCCGGACATTCACATAAATAGTGGACAAGACTTTCTTTCGCCCCTTCCGCTTAACAGCTTCTGCAGATAGGATTGAAGGGTAGATTGAGTCTAGCTGCATGATCCCCCTACTTTCCCCTACTTTCCAAAATAAGGGTTGCAGTGATGCGTGAAATGTTTGGCCGAGAACATCCTAGCAGGTCATTCGTCCTTTGGATATTCATAAACTTAATGTGTCAACGTTTTATAATATTTACTTAGACAATCAATGGATTTTAACCAGATTTTTAAAGATGCGGCGATGCTCTAATCACTAAAAGGGTTAAAAATTTTAAATTAAGAAAAATAATGTCAATTCTTTGTTTTTCAGATCTTGATAAATTTGAAAAAAAAAACACCTGAACAAAAAATACGTCAAGGTAAAATACATACTATACAAACTACATATATCAGAATTATGTTTATTACCATATGGCATATCCCGGTATCCAAATCATCCTTTTCATTTATTTTCTCTTGTTTCCTAAATTTCTTACACTCATAATTAATGTAATAAGATCATAAGAGAGTTGGTTTATGTACAAAGTCGTTTCTGTTATGCTATGTTATTTAACATGTCTGTATTCTGTCTGTAGAAATAGATGAGAACCAAAAATCTATTAAAAGGGCTTTAACACGCATTTTACAGGAGACGAAGGAGAAAACACACTAAAACTATAAGCGAGCAAATGAGCTTCTCTCAAAAACTCCTTTTGATGATATGGATCAATTTCAAAATATTGAAAAGGAGTATGCCAGCAAATATGAGAGAATGGTAATATTTATTTATTTATCATATATACTTATATATGCATGTTAAATATTTATATACTATTTTTGTTTGCTTAATATATTTTTAAATATGTATTCGAAAATTTAAAAGCAATGTATAACTTCAGAAAGATGAACTATCCACCGTAACTTCTCATACGGCGCAAAATTCTCACAGAGAGTGTTGCACTGCGTCTCTGTTTGAAGGCGACGAGGGATAGACCTGCTGTTAGAGCGCTAAGAGTGACGGCAGATTTAAAAGGCAGCCTCTAATTTCAAAAAGTCTGCAGCACTTATACTCGTACTTTTGATTTTGATTTTTAGGTACATTTTCATCCAAATTCACTCACGCGGCAGGCGTAGGTTTCGAGCTAACTTCTCTTGTTTTCTTTCAGCATACCAAAGCACGATATTTTAAGAAAAAGGCGTATAAAGAAAACATGACTGCAAGCTGAGTGCGGTGCTGAAATGATAAAACAAACTGATCTCATTTATTATTTATATTTTGTACCGATTCTTTTAATAATTGATTGCGTTCTATTTGTGTTTCGAATGTACACATGTAATTTTTTTCGTTTAGGAAATTTTGGATAATGTGCCTTTATTTTTAGCTTTCAATTTTTGTTAGCTTTATTTAGAATTATTTTTTAAACTTTTACCGACAAGAAATATGAAGCATATCTCAATATTTTAATTTTCATAGAAAAAAACGATGAATTCAAAAAAACAAATTTAACTACAATGAAACAGTAATGCATATTTAGCTAAACAGAACTTCCAATATATTTAAGTCAGGGATGCATTTTAGAAAATGTGATAAATAAAAAAGTTTATATTTATAAAAGGTTTCCCAATAAGATGTGTTATTTTGATATTCAAAGAAAAATGCGATTTTTTAATATAAATGATCGGATGTTTATTTCATTATAAAGAGGAAGGTATGACGTTAATAGTGGACACTATCCTTTTCATGAAATTTTCCATAACCGAATTGCAAAGTGGCTGCCCTATGTCCTCGATAGCCTCACGAATTCCATCTTTAAGTCTTGAATCGACCCTGGGCTGTTGGCGTAGACCTTTTCTTTCACGTGGCCCCAAAGGAAAAAGTCATAAGGTGTTAAATCACAAGATCTCGGGGGCCAATTGTGATCACCTCTTCGAGAGGTAACACGGCCCGGTAACTTTTCCCGTAAAAGATCAATGGTTTCGTTGCTTGTGTGGCACGTAGCGCCGTCTTGTTGAATGTAAACGTTGTCCAGATCAATACCATCCAATTCCGGCCATAAAAAATCGTTAACCACCTCTCGATAGCGATAGATAACACCTGTTATTGGAAAACCCTTTATTTATAAGAACTGGGAATTGCATCCACATTATATATGAAATATAATTGATATAAAACTGGGAGAAGTTCAATGTATTGCTCATAATTAACTTACATCCCACATAAATTTAAAATCCACATTTGAAACTAATTAGAATTCAACCTTCGAATACGACTCGATATCTCACCATTCTCTCGATATCGAGAACTAAGTCCCCTTTTTGTAGAGATGCTGTAGTTTTCGACGATTACTGTCGTCGTACTCGAATCGAAATGTTTGTGGGAAATAATCCATTAGTGCAATTCTAAATGCATTCATAATACAAATAATAAAAACAATAATAATAACAATAATTATTATTATCATACTTTGTCACACTCCATTTGCTCCGTTTCATAGCATCGCTTTTATTTTTTCAAAACAACGACATCGAAACAGATGTGTTATCAGAGCTGTCGAGCAAAATCTCCGGCCCGGAACTAAAAAGTCAACAAAATTACAACTTTTTCACTATGATTTTTCCAATTTCTACTTTGAATGTACCTAAGGTTTCTCGCTTTCGAAGCGGCAAAGCGTGGAAAAATACGCTATTGTTTAGAACACGAGCGAGAAAGTTATTTAAATCCAATTTTATTCCTCCGTCTGTTAGTGATTGTGAGTCTAAGTAGGATACGAATTCGTCTGCTGACTTTTTCTTTATCTCGCTATTTTCGGAAGATGTTGCCAAAGCTGTCGCTAAACTCAAGAACTCTTTCAAACAGATTGCGATGGTCTTTCGGCTGTTCTGCTTAAACATTTTTCGCTTACCTATCCTCTCCACTTGGTTTTCAACAAATCATGTGGATGAGTGGAAATTGGCACTTATTAACATATGTATGTATGTACCTACATTTTTAAAAGCGGAAACAAAAATGATTTGTAAAAGATAAGATTTTTTTTTCAGTCAAAAGCTTAATTTTTCCCAACCAGCACGGCTCCACCCGTGGTAAATGGACTGTTTCAAATTTGGCTGATTTCTCAGAAGATTGCATATCAGCTTTTCAAAAAAGTTTCCAGATCGATGTTGTATATTCGGATTTCTATAAGGCTTTTGACAGAGTTGCGCATTCAATCCTTGTTAAGAAATTGGCATGCCTTGCTTTCCATTCCATATTTATACCTTGGTGAAAGTCCGCTCTCTTGAATCGTAGATATGTGGTTGTGGTTGGATCAGTATGTGGACCAGTCATATTATATTATTGTGTCATCTGGAGTCCACCAAGATAGTATTTTGGGTCCTTTGCCATTTGTCTTGTTTATCAATGACATAAAAAACTGTTTTTCAATGCCAAGTTTATACTAAATGCTGCCGGCCTTAAAATCTATTCCATTGTAAGAAACTCATTCGATTCACAAATGCTCCAACATGAGCTTGAAACAATTCTGCTTTGGTCAATTATTTTTAAATATTTCGCAATGCTACCACACCACTTTCGTCACGTGTTTTTCACCTTTGATTACTTCTTATTTTATCTCTAATTGTTGTCTGAGATCGGTCAGTGAAATGTTGGGCTTAGCAGTCATTTTTGACGCAATGTTCACCTTTCCTAGTCATCTTAATTATAAAATTTTCAAATCTTGTCCTATATGTATTTGCGTTTGTACGGCGTAATATTTCAGAATTTTCAAGTCCTTATACTCTTAAATTGCTCTACACATCGTTTGCTTTCATATGGAGGTCTTATCATGCCTGTCACATCACTCGAATTGAACGTATCCAAAAAGTTTTCATTGGCTTTGCTCTTTGAAAAATCAAACAAATTTTTTGTGATGTACAATAAATAAGTCAAATTAAAACTAAAAACAGAAACCAAATGTAAACAAAAGTGAATAGTTAAATTGGCAAAGTTTAAGGAGAAAAATAACCAGAAGGGGAAGAGAGAGAGAGAGAGAGATTTCGTCTAAAGCGCACCAATCGCTATAGATCAGTGAAAATCATTTGTAGGTATATGTGCATACACACCTACATACATACAGATAAAATGCTTGCAGACAATCCCATAATTCTCTTCAGACGCTTTCCCCTGCATCCGTTCGATGGCCGTGCGTGAATTGACAACTCCAAAGGGAATGAGATTTCCGTTTCCGCTGGCTGTCATGTAGGCTTGCTGCTTTCGTTAGGCACGAATATATGCATGGCTTTGCTTCGCTTTGATTCTACGCATACACATGCATGTATATATGTATGTATGTGCATATGCATATGTATGTGTTCGCCTTAACTTGTTCGATTGCCTTGTCAAGGATATCAGATGACGTCCTTGGCTGGATTTGCCGGAACCAATAACGGCCACACATCTCACTCTCCAAGCTTCACTCTCTTCATAAACGTTCAATTCAAGCAATTAAATCTAGAGGCATACCCACATTTCATTGAAATATTTACATGCATACGGCGGCCCTTTCTTCGTAACAAATATTTATGATTGTTCCTCTAATTCGGGTCTATTTTCCATAAATGTAAGTATTTTTCATAATCTTATGAAGGGCGCTTTTCCAAATTAGTTGTAATCTGAGACACGGAATTCAGCTGCAACTAAAGCATTATAGGCGCATGTACAGTTGTGCTGAAAATAATAAGAGTCACCTCAACATAAAAAAGTTGTATTTATTGAAAAAAAAATATTAATTTTATTGCGCCTCACAGAGTACAGCATACCAAAGGCGGCTCTTGTTTTACCAATGCGAGAAACGCACAGAAAGTACGTGTATTCGAGAGCCAGGTTGTTGTTAATTATTCTTAAGGCTTTTTATATTTATATCATTTCCCACATCCTTCACTTCTGAAACAATAAATTTGGTCTCGTCGATCTGAGCATTTTAGTGCCAATCTCGACTACACAAATGTCATTTATAAAAAGTTATAGTAGCTCAGAGCAGCAGCTCGCTGGGCATAAAATACTGAGACTTAGCTTTTGCATTGCTCAGTTTGTGGACACAGATACTTTGGTGGGGCTTAGGCAAATACATAAATCATCAGCAAAAAGGCGTACATCAAGAAAGGCTACATTACATACACATATACAAATGTGTGTATATATACACAAACAGTCATACATACATACTCGTGCATAAGTATGAGATATCGACGCCTCAGTCCAACAGTCGTAATTCGAAAGAAGTTGAAAGCAAATAAATTGCGTGGCAAGTAGATAATTTATTGTACTTCACGAACACCATTTTCATATTCATACACACTTATAAGAATGTTGGTATATACACACATACATACATATGTACATATGCACCATGCACACGCACAAACGAGGCGTAAAAGTGTTCGGAATTGGGTCAAGTTTTGTCACGGCTGAGCGGGCATAACAAACACGCAGGGACCAAACGGCACGGAAGAGCATATTCTCGATAATGCCCACCATTCGTTTTCGTACCGTTAGTTTATTTGCTTCCTTTTTCCGCTCACTTTGGATGCCTCTGCAAACACAGCGATATGCTTGTCACCAAGAAGGGGTGCGGCCACGGCGTTGCTGAGCGGTTGGGCAAAAGGATTGCAGACTGTTTTTAAGTGAGCCGAGCGCAATTATCTATGCTTATAAGCAAGTATTCTCATATACATACATACATATGTAAATTATGTTTTTTGTTGTACAAAAAACCCAAATTAGATTTTCTTATTCGCACAGCGGACCGTCTTTTTCATGTTTTATTTCAACTCCATTGACATTTAAAGAGTTTGATATTTTATATTAATTACTAGTTCGCTTATTACTACGTTGGCGTGGCCTAATTCCGAAATTATAGCTGACTATTGGTTTTTGGCTATTGAAGTGCGTAGGTGGTGATCCAGTTTACTGCGAAATACTAAATGGGCCGTCGTTGCGTTTACATTGGCACATTTTTCGTTGATTGCAAGTGGCCAATATGATTTGGTGTCCACTCATCACTTACAGTGAACAAAGCGTGCACAGATGTTACGGTGGAGCGAAAGCAGAAGGTGGGTCATCAAGGTACAGCCATCCCAATCTCAGTCAATTCTACAGAAGCAGCTGATTTGGTGACGCAAAAATTTGACATTTATGTGCTTTTTATTGTTATATTGTTTTCCATTTGTATTACTATTAACGGACAAATTTATCGTAAAACGACATTTTCTCCTTATGCTTTCAATTGTTACACCTCAGCCAAAAATTCTCGCCCGGATGTTGCAATCTTGTAATACCAGCTTAATCAAAAAGTTCCTGGAATATATGCAAAAAATTCAAATTGCAAGTTTATTCCTGTATTCCTCAAAAGTGATATTATCGACTTCAAAGAACTCCCCATCAACTGCAATGCACTTATGCCAGCGTTCGATTGAGCTCTCGAAAAATGTTTAGAGCTCTATTTTCGGTATATCCATTCGAGCCGTCTTCGAATTTTCTCATACTTCGCGTCGGCTGTTTCGGCTATTAAGACGCTCTCTCCGTTCTCTGTAGTGGCTTTTTTGACTCGATCAAGCAGAAAAAAAATCGCAGGGAATTAATATGTTTCGTGAATTCGACTGTTGGATGTTACTCGTTCCGTGCTTGGTCAAAAATTCACGGAGAATAATGGCACTGAGCGACGTTTTCGTGGTGCGAAATCCATGAGTTTTTTTCCACAAATCCTTTCTTTTTTGGCGAATTGCTTCCTGTGCTGCTGAAGCACTGTGCAGTGCAATAAATAGGTCGTACTTTTCAAATTTGACGCTCCTTAAGTCTAAATTATTATCTCGCGACCAAAGGTTAAGGATACATAAAACCCCGACCCGCCCCGTGCTTACCTATGGTTGCGACATTAAAACGCTAAAAACTACTGACATTAATCAGCTAACGGTATTTGAAAGAAAAATATCTCGAAAAATATATGAGTCTGTAAGACTGGAAGACGTACCGTCGAATGAGCTGGAAGTATTAGGAAGAAACGAAACTGTGATAAGATTTATGAAACCTCAGAGGATACAATGGCTCGGACACGTGTTTAGAATGCTCAAGGAGAGAACAACTCCAAAGGCAGTTGGATTACGCCCTGTTGGAGGCCGAAGAAGATGTGGCTCGAAGACGTGGAAGCCGATTTTGAAGAGCTAAATCTGCGGCGGTGGAGGAGGTAGCCTTAGATAGAGACAGTTGGCGCAAGGATGTGCATGAAGCAATGGTTCACAGATGAAGTAGAACCTTGGTCGCCAGGTTGCTTTATATCTATACATATATGTATGTATATTTGTATGTGCAGGGTGAACGATATGAAGTGTTACCTATTCAAAACACCATAACTTTTTGTGTGAAATTAGTTTTTATTGATTTCAAAGACAAAATTGTTCAAAAATGATTTCAATTTTATTATATATTCACTTTAGCTCGATATGACCACCTTTTGCCTTCTCTATAGCCTTCAAACGGTCAAAAAATGAGTTGCATGCTGCACGAATGTGATCTTGAGGTATTTTGGCCCATTCTCGTATTATCGCTTTTTTCAGCGCGTCCATACTGGCATATTTTTTAGTCCTCACCTTGCTCTCCAAAATGGACCAGATGGAATAGTCGATCGGATTTGCGTCTGGCGAATTCGAAAGCTATTGTGTGGACGAAATGAAGTGTGGAACATGATTTTTTAACCATTCTTGGTTCACACGAGCTTTATGAGACGGTGCCGAGTCCTGTTGAAACGCCCATGGTCTACGACCGAAATGTTTGCGTGTCCCCGGCTCTAAAGCAGCTTCTAAAACATTTTCCCGATAATATGTAAGTCGCATTCACTTTGACACCAGGCTCGATAAAAACGATTGGAGAGCGTCCATCAGTGGTCACTGCGGCCCAAACCATTACTTGCGATGGGAAATTACCGCGAGTGGCCATACGTTGGCTCAAATTCTCGTATGAGTGTTCGGTCAAGTAAACACGATCGTTTTTAATGTTTATGAACTGCTCAATTGGGACATTTTTTCATCAGAAAACACAATGTTAGGAAATTCGCCACGTTCGTGCAAGCGCAACAACTCCTTTGCCACCGGACTTTTTTTGCTGGGATGAAAGATCGTGTGCTTTTTGGAACTTGTAAGCCTTGGCCTTGAGCTCATTTTTCAATATGCGTCGAATGCTGTCTTGCGATATTTTCAGCTCTTTGGCCATTTTTCTTCCACTTCGACGTGGATTTCGTTCAAGTCGAGCCTTCACTTTCCGAACCATTTCTGGCGTTGTTGCGGTTTTTTTTGGTACACCACCATAGCGTTTTGCAATGCTACCAATATCATTGCAACGTTTTATAGTGCGATACACAAACATTTTATTCACTTTGAGGTGACTGAGCTCACGAACAATGGCTGGTTGTGATTTTCCAGCCAAATAAAACGCAATCACACTATTACATTTGAATTCCATTACAGAAAACAAAAATTCGACAAAACTTAGACGCAAATGCTTTTGATGGCTTATAAAGAATATATTGAACTGTCATTAGAAAAACTTTGACGTTGATGTCATGAGCTGTTTTACAGATACAAGCAGTGTGAAGTTGGTAACACTTCATATCGTTCACTCTGTGTGTGCTAATACGTGGTGCATACGTTTTCACGCCACCTCCAAACCGCAGATGATTTTCTATAAAAAAGCTTTTTATTGACTAAATTTGACGATTTGGTAAATATCATGAGTGGCATACATACATACTCGTACATACATACATATCAATTTTTGCTCCACTCACCCCTTGTACAGGCAGCCGTGCTGACGGATGAACAGGCAGGCGTATAACTGCTGCAACATTTATATTTTAGTATGTCTGTACGTATATACGCATTTTAGTACATATATTTACAATAAGTCAATAAGTCAGCTTTCTAATGCTCGCACTTCTATCATTCGCATTTAATTTACCAAAGTGAGCGACGTCTTCGAAGGGCATGAACGCACAACATGAAGTTGCTCACGTGCACAGCAAACGTGCGTAGTTGCTGGCACTCATAAACACTCCAGTTGTCTTTGCAGCCTCGTCAGCCAGCGCACGGCCTTTGTTGCACGTACGCACAGCTGGCGCTGTTGGCGTTGTTGACTGTGTCATGTTGCTAGCGCTCTTGCCAACAATCCAAGCGATACGAAGCAGAGCCGATGCCACACATAGCGTTAGAAAATACCAGAAAAGTCGCTTGCTCGCGCCTTTTCGCAAAGCACATTGCATGTTGCTGTACATACATACGGACATACGCGCATACATACGTGCGTGAGATCGGCAATCGACAATCAATGCATGCCGTAAACAACAGTTGTTTTAATACAGCAGCTGCACTTTTCGCTCACTGCTTTGTTTTTGTGTTTGTTGTAACAACAGCTGTTTATGTAAAGCTAGAAGCGGGCGTTGATACGCGCAAAGCAAACAAATGAATTAGTGGAGGCGAGTGTGGGTGATGCAACATGTATTGCACGTAAGCACCTCAGCAATGGGAACAACAACAATTTAGCTAATGTGTAAGCGCGCACAGTGACAAGATGATGAAGCGGCTGGCAAAGCAAACTGAATTAGTATAAGAGTGTAAGATGGCTTTTGTGTTGTTGTAAAGAGTTTTGCATTATTCGTTTAACAATCGTATGTATGTATGTATGTTCACCTGATATGAAACAGACGCGACATTCTTCCAAAACCTCGAGAGAAACAACTCGTATACATTTGCAAATACCATCTTGGCCAAACACTTCGCGGAACAAGCCGCCAGGTGACGCTCTAAGTCGACTGATTTGACTTCTGATTTCTTTTATTTCTTAGTGTGCCACATTTGTGGTCAACATTTCTCTCAAAATTTTATTGCCATTGGCTGGCATTTGTAAAAGTTACGCCGTCTTGAGCAAATCTACCTCTGCACGTATTTTCGGTTTTTTTTTTAGTTTTAAAAATGGCTGTTCGCAACAACGAGTTTGTATTAAATTTTACGTTAAAATGGATTCAATGGCGCGAAAACCTTACAACCTTTGGGAAACTGTTTCTGTAATGATAATCTAAAGGAAACAGCCGTTAACGAGTGGCATGAACGCTTCAGCAGAAATCGTGAGTCATCGAGGGAGACGAGCGTAGGGGCAGACCGTCGATATCGAAAACTGATGAAAACCTCTACAAAGTGAAAGAAAAGTTGATTAATAACCGCAAATTAATTATCAGAGCATTACAGAGCAGGCAGAGGGCTTGGACATTGCTTTTGGGAGTGCATAATTTCCTAAATAGATCACTGAAGTTAATGTGTGTGTTACTGTTGGACCCAAAGGACCTGAATTTCATGGAAAAGGGGATCGCGTTGATATCACCAATTACATGGTTTCCCAGGCTGTATCCGACCCAACATTCATCAAACTCCTCATTACTGGAGACGAGAGTTGGGTTTACGAACACGACACGCAATGCAAGCATCAGGCAAATGAGTGGGCAATGCGTTTTAACAGCCGAAAGGAAGTAATGAATAAATCGAAGACGGCTATCAGAGCTATACCGAAAAGAGAGTTGCAGAAATGTTTTAAGAGTTGTATGTAACGCTGGCATAAGTGCGTTGCAGTTGATGAGGACTACTTTGAAGGAGATAATATCTTATTTTTGAATGCTTCCTTCCTGATTTGCTTCTTTAATGCTCCCCAAAGGCTTTCAATGCGACTTAGGTCGGATGACTCGTTTGGCCAATCCATACTTTAGCATTCGTTTGTAGAAACCATTCTCGTACTAGCATTGAGGAGTGTTTTGGGTCATTATCTTGCATAAAAACCACCAATGTGGCATTTTCTCCTCAGCAAATGGTAACATTACTTCTTGAAGTAAGTCATTTCAAATAAATTTGCCCCTTTTTTTGGTTAGGAGGTGAATCGGTCGTACTACATAAAATCACCTGCGCACATCTCTAAAGCGTTATATTGCCGCCACCGTGCGTGACTGTGTTTTTTTCTTTATTTTTTGTGAACCGCGGTGAGAACTCTCGTCGATTAGATCCTTTGACATTTCATCCAGCATTACTTTCACATAAATTAATATTTGTTTCATTACTCCAAAATATTTGAAGCCATTTTTACCCTCTGGTCCGTACCATGACTTGTGCTTTCACGCAAAACTTTTCTTCTTCCTTAAATTTGCTTGTTTCAACAGGAACTTTACTGTTCTGCTATTCTGCTTGGTAGGTTCATGTTGTACCATCGAATCCGTATAGTTCCAACCTTTGAGCAAAGTGCCTATTTTAGTGGCCTCGCAGAATTTCTCTTTATAAAAGTAACCAAATCTGTGCAATCAGTAACTCAACTTAATATAAGGTACATTTTAAATTCACAACGAAGCGGTGATGCCATTTTCGAAAAAAAATGGAGATTTCAATTTCAAAAAAATTAGCTTTGCATTTTTGTCTGACCGATGTTCTTAAACCTAAACTGTGTGCATTTTTCAAAATTTTTAAAAACTGAGAACTTTTTAACAAGAATTTTATGTGCTCGAATTTTTTGTAAGAAAGAAAAAGCCTAGCATCGTCAACAAAAAAATTCAAAAATTAAAAAAAATTACTGTACAAATTAAAATTGCCAAAAGGAGTGAAAAAATAGATTGGACAGAGATTAAATTCAAATATCAAAACGACAACAAGCGTACGAGAAGAAAACAAGAATCAGCAGCTGACGATACAATGAATATAACGGTAACAAAGCACAGCATTCAAACATTTGAAGACTTTCAGTTGAAATATCGTTTTCTAGAAAGTGTCCACTTGCAAATGTTTTGTGCAATACATCCACATACAATTATTTTAACGATTGACCTGTTCCACCGGTCCTGTCTAAGAACACCGTCGAGCATAAGGTTCTATAGTAGTGGGCCTAAAACTGTACCTGGGGGGACCCCTGCTGTTACATTTTACTCTTCAATGCCTTTGTCAGTTCTAAACCTCAGTGTACGGTCCGGGAAATAGCTCCCAATTTTTCTGATTATATTATCAGCCCCCGGGAGCCCCTACTTTTATGAGGGCTTTTACGAGGCGTGTTTTTAAAGCAAGTACTGTTTTTAAATTACGCCGCGCGCTGCGGTAGCCGTTTATCGCATGCGCGTCATGTAGCTACATCTGTTGGGAAGCCACAGACGCCATTACGGAACCATCCGATCGAGTCTATATCTGTTTGCGTGATTTTAAAAGGCCTCAACCTATGGAGAATCCCGCCGACTGTGAAGTGCGTGCTGTAATACGGTTTCTCTGTGCTCAAGGCTTCAAATCAGTTGACATTCATCAACAAATCAGTGAAGTGTGTGGTGAAAATATTAGGAGTGATAGAATGGGTTAGGGCCTTTAAAGATGGCGGCATAAGCATTCATGATGAGGAACGAAGTGGGCGACCTTCAGTCATTACAGATGAACTGATTCAAAAAGTGAACTGTAAAGTGAAAGAGAACAGACATTCACGATTTCGTATTCAGCTGAAGAGTTTCCTGCTGTCTCAAGAAGTGTTTGTTACGCAATTGTGTCCGAACGTGTAAATTATCGGAAATTGTGTTCACGCTGGGTGCCAAAAATGTTGACTGATGAGCACAATCGAACACAAGACCTTATCACTTCTTTTGGCTGGGGATCAATTGGACCACCCTTCATATAGTCCCGATCTAGCGCCGAGCGACTACCATTTGTTTATGCACTTGAAGAAGCATCTGGCGGGGCAGCGCCATTCCGATGATGACAAAGTGAAAACGACTGTGAAGCAGTGGCTGTCTAATCAGGTGGCAATCTTCTTTGACGATGACATACAAAAGCTGGTTCCAAGATACGATAAATGTCTCAATAGTAATGGGAATTGTGTAGAAAAGTAGAGTAAAGTATGGCCTTCAAGTGAATAAATTATTTTTAGAAAAACTTTACTTGTTGTTTTTTATGTCAAAACGGCCAGCTGCTCGCTGTGTTAAAAGCGTTTTTAACGTACAGAGTTACCACAGCGCAGTATTATTTTTTCCCGCCACACCATCTTTTGTCCTCATCGCTTCTGTTGCTGGTCCACCACGCATTTGATTGCATCCACTGTTGAGCGGGATTTCTTGAAGCCGACCTGGTATGTGGATAAAACACCTTTAGCTTCTGCGAAAGATGATAGCCTGTCGCAGATAACTCTTTCGATAATTTTTCCCATTGCATCTAGTAAGCATTTCGATCGGTAAGATGCGGGCTCCCTAGGCTTTTTGTTTCCCTTGAGTAAAATCACAAGGGCTTCCATATTCCACCTCTTTGGGAAAGTGCCTACGTTTAGGCAGATATTGTGAAAGAGTGCAATAAATGGTGTATTTGTCTTCTTTTTCATAACCTCAAACAGCAGTTTTATATCAGTGCTGCTAACTCCCATGAAAATGATTCAGCTTGCTCCAGTTGTCCACAAAAAAAGGAGCGCCGACATGAAAAATATACCATGGTAAATTTTCAACAAAAGAACGGTTTTATCTGAACGTTTTTTGGGATGAAAAAATCACATAAGTTGTATTTATCTTTCCGCCATTCACGTACATATTTCAATCAAAAGTAAACAAAAACTAAAATTTCAATTTAAGTAAAGCAAATTAAAAATTAGTTCCACATAAAAATATGAATAATTTATATAATAAAGATTATTTGAAACTGAAGAATGAATTCGTCTTGTTTCATTCTTGGCTGACAGCCACATAGACACGGCGAAAGGAAAAAAATAAACCACCTGATTTACCGAAATCACCTTTAATAAATTCGCCTTGCTGCAGTATAAAATGCCTTCAAAGCTCTACACAACGAAAAAAAATACACCAATACTTCGTTGAATAGTCCCGGTTTTTCAGCACTGCATCACTCCAGCTGCGTGGCATACAGTCTACGAGATCCTGACAAAGTTTTAATGCGATTCCTTTTCATGCCCCTTACTACCTTCCATAAATCTACGGCAATGGTTGGTTTTCGTTCAGAAACACTGTTTTTGATGTCGGTTCAAAAGGTTTCTATGGGAGACTGAACAGGCTAACGCATAACCTCAACGCCGTTGACCATAAACCGTTCTTTTGCGGCCTTGCTGGTATGCGTGAGACCAATATCCTGCTGATATACTCATTTCATTGGCATATTCCATGTGACATATGATAACAGCACCTCGTCTAATATTTTCACGTATGCTCTTTAATCCAAACACCTTCCTCACCATAACTTTAGCACCGCCATTTTTGCCGCCGTTTTTGTGGGGAATCGGGGATTATACTCCGTGCTGGGTGGGCGCCGAACATACTTTCTGGAGCCTGTACTAACAAACGATTCGATTTTGCTTTCATCTGACCACAACATATTTCGCGGAGAGGCCGAACGCATGCTCTTCTGCAGACTCTAAACGGGATTTCAGGTGATTCTTGAGCAGTAGCGGCACTTATCGTGGACTTTCTGTGATTAATTTGTGTTCCAACAAACGTCTACGCACAGTTTCGGCAGCGGTAAGGTCCGCGCGGATTACTCGCTTTTCGAATTTCGTGTATATATTTTCAAGTTAAAAGTTTTCTGATTGAAAACCGTTAGTACTTCTATTATTTTGTGCAAAGCAATAACAAATATTTTAGAAAACGAGTAATCCTGCTGCATAAAGTTTTGTTTCACATTAGCGTCCCGTTAGGTGTACCGCTATGGTGCCGTGTCACCTATAAATATGTACATATGTATGTATGTGTGTATGTATGTATTACAAGAAGTTATGCGTTCATGTACATTTTCCGTGCCGGCACTCCTATTACTTTATGGACAACTGTACATTAGGGTGTCCCGTCAATGTATGAAATTTTTTATGTTTCCAGATATCCAAACGCAAGAGTTGTCAAAATTTGCGTAATTTTACACAGATTACGAATATCATAAGAAAATTTGAATTACATATTATCTTGAGGGCTCTACAGAACGTTAAAGTTTATTAAATCTTACATTTTTACAAGAATGAACCATATGCCGAAAATAAAACAAAAGTTAAATTCATAAGCTGGTTTATTATGCAAATTAGTGAACTACAGAACAATAAAATAAAATAAACGAAGTAAAGCGGTCAATTAATAAAATAATCTTAATATTTAAAAAGATTTTTGTGTCCAAAATTTGGCATTTCTGCTCGAGATTGTAGCCTGGTTCTAATGAAACCATCTCTAGAGCTTGCGGCAGTTACACGTTGTGAGGCCTCTGTTACCAGTTTTACACACCTTTCCACTGATTGTGTATGACAAGGAAAGTCATCGATTTCCAAGATCTTATCTTTTGCCATGTTTTTTAGCTCCTCGTCTGAAATGTGACGAAGAACAGGGGGTGTTGTAGTTAGGCATTCGTCCCATAGAATCATTTCAGTGTAATCTCGGGCCGAGAAGTTAAGTTTTGGTGGCCTGAATATTCTGAGTTTTGTTGAAGATTCATTTTCTCTAGCTGTTATTATTTTCTGTAATGCCAGCTCCCGAATGTGATCCCTCGCATCAAATAACATACTGACAAGTAGGTTTTCTGGGTGCGCATAAAAGGCGTTTCTTTCGATAACAGGATCCACAACAGATTTCAAATTTTCTGGCAGAAATCGAGAGTACTGAGTCAATTGGTAAGTATGCTTCGCGCCATCCTTAAAAGAACTTTGTTGCTTGATAAGGAACCACATCGGGGCGTATGCTTTAACAACATAATTGACAAGCAGTTTCAAATGTTCTGTTGAATGAAGAGTACTTATATAAAGTCTGAGTATACGATTAGCAGTAGTAAGCCATCTCGAGTGCGCCATTTTTCCAGGTTGACGGTTTGCCAGCTCAGGAGCACAGAAACCAGTTGATACAGCATTACTCATCTGATAAAGGTATTTTTGATCTGTACTAAGATCATCGATCACATTTCTCGGCAAGTCAGGCAAATTACCAGCCACCGCACAGAAAGACACGGGGGTTTTAGTTTCACAGCCAACTAATTGTTTTCCGATAGGTCCAGAATATTCTTTAGGCCCAGAAGTGGGACCATCTAAAGTAGAAAATAGATGACGAAGCGGTAATTCGTTAGCATGAAGTAAACAAACACACCATTGGAGTGGCCGTTTTAAATATTGCTCTAAATTTTGAATCACGCCTTTAAAAATAAAACAATCGCAACTGCACTTTAACGACACAAGAAACTGAGTGGCTTTGAAGAAAACACTCCCTAGTTAAGGTAAGAAACACTTCGAATTATGTTGAAAATTGAGGGTATTTGCAGGTTGAAACCTAGCAAAGATTTAGTGATTGGGAACTTGTCAATGCATGCGAATTAAAATATTATGTTTACATTATACTTGAATGTAATAAAAAAGTTAATATTTTTGTATATTCAATTCAGTTCAGCGAAATTAAAAAATGCGAAAAATTACAAAAAAAGGTAAAATATTCTAAAGTTTGAAGATCGGTAGAGACCTGAAGATATAATTTCATTTTTATTTAAAAATTATTTTTGGAATCTACAATTAATTACACAAATTTTAAGAGGTCTTGCGTTTAGAAAAACTAAAAAAAAATATTTCGGGACATCCTACTGTACATTCATGATACGAAGGTGTTTTGGAGGGACGCTTCGAGGCGCGCTTTCATTCCTGACTACAACTCTACGATGTCCTCAAATTGTAAGTTATACACCAACACCTTTTTACAACGCACTCGCGTTCCCATTCATCATCTACTGGTAGTCCTCGGCGGCAGAAACGCATTTGACTGCGCAAGCCTTCGTGCGTTGATGTTGGCGCCGCTGAGAAAGCAAAAAACACATTTTTTTCGCTCTCACTCGTCTTCGCAATTTTATGACTTGCCTCGCTGATGCTAAGACCAATCATTGCCATCTTGTTTTGACTTTATGTCTATTTTCCCGAGTCATTTTCGTACAGTAGTTTTCTATTTCCATTTATGCTTTGATTTTCGTTCGCTGCAGTTTGTATGAAGCTGTTCTTTTACGTTTTTGCTTTGATTTGGTGTTTCGCATTGTTGGCGTAGCGCCCCTTACTATAAAGTGCATGAATATGTATGCATGTATAGACACACACACACACATATGTACATATACGTTTGACTGCATGCAAGTATACAGAAGAGATACGAGCCCAACAGATTACAAAACAGCGCCAGTTACAGCAACGTAAGTGAACAATTGCTGCTTGTTGTAAAATCGAAATTCCATTTTCCTACAATTTTGTGGGGTTTCCACCGCACCTCATCAACCATTCGGTTTTTTTGTTCTTTTTCTATCTCAGTAAGCGCTGGTAAGCGCTTGTGCTGCCTTTCCAATTATTATTGTTTGTTATTCTTTTGTCGCATTCACACTTAAGTGATATCAAATACGTTATTTCTCTCCCTCACTCCTTAATTTTTAACGTTATAAACTAAGTTTCGTACCGAATTTCATCATACATACGAGGGCACAATGAGAGAGAGAAATATCCGTAACTATAGAGAAATTTATAAGTTCTCTACTGAAATCGATTAACGGAGGGGTACGGCTGCGATGAATTGTGGATGCTAAGAGCGCTGCTGTTTCGATTTCAACTGGTTCCTTGAAACGAGCTCTCCCAGAGAACATTGATTGTACTCTTCCATACTACAGAGCACATAAGTAATTAGCACTCTCTCAAATTCCTCACGGTGACGTTGACGACTGCGTTCTCTGCGATTGTTCTGTCAGCGCCACAATTTGTGAGGCCACTCCGCTGTCTTTGGCGTTCCCACGTTATTTCAATTTCTCTGTTTTTATGCTGCTATGCCTTCCCACACTGCTTCATAACAAATCCCAATTACGATTGCTACTGCCAACTTTTTTGTTATTGCTGTCGCTGTTGAGAAGCAGAGTTTCGCGAGCAGCTCTTTTCTACTGCGGAGGGCAGTAAAGTTTATTATTTATTGAAGAAACTAACAACTGACTAAAAGAGGGCAATGTTCAGGTTTGGAAAAATTCTATCAAATTTTCGCATTTTCAAAAAGGACTTGCAAAATTCTGTATTTATAAATCAGTTTGCAACTAATTGCTTCCCCACACCAAACGGATTGATTAGGTTTCCTACCGTTGTAACAGGGAAATGCGTGAATGCCTACCTCTGAATTGATAAAAACACAAATACACACATACATACATGCATATGTATATTGATTGATGGACGTTACTTAAATTTTAGAGAAATTCACGAACAAGAACGTGTTGAAAGATAATTTTTAAAATTATGGTACAGTTGCCGCTTTCGATTGTTGTTTGCTTAACACAAAGGGAATTTAACAATCAATTTTTTGCTAAGCATTCCTTTTCTAAAAGAGAACGACCGGTCATCATTAAAATAAAGACGATTTTTAAAAACTTCGCATTTTTTATATGAGTAAGACTACATAAAAGGTGTATTGAAGTCTCCGAAGATTGGTCGCAGAACGACAGGAGTCAGTGGTCCATATCCCACTCCTGTGCGGATGACTGCACAATTTGCACTGATCTGTGGGAATGCCCGTGGGCATTCTCAGACTATCCTGAGAGTGGCTACAAGTTTTCTACTCGTCTTTTGGTTGTACCCCGCCAGTGAGTTTTTCGCCTGGCATAGCCCCATAATTTGGTGCCAGCTAACCTCCCTTAGCCTTGGCTCTTCATTCCCAAGCTTCTTCTTGATGGTGTGTTCTCCCATAGCGAGGGAGGGCTTGGGTCCTGTTAGTAACAAAGTCACAGCTTTCTTGCCAATGCGTCCGCCACTTAGTTCCCTGTTATACCCCTGCATCCTGGGACCCAAATTAGGCAGAAGCGATTGTGCGTTCCTAACAAATTCAGTTTCTCGATACACTCAAGGAACAGGGAGGACTTAACTTTACAGTACGACAGTGCCTTGAGTACCGCCTGACTGTCGCTCAGAATGGCAATTCGCTTATTCCGAGGATGAAGATTCCTGTCTAAATTGATTCCTGCACATACACAGATGGCTTACACTCCGAAGATGCTTGGAAAACTACCCATCGCCAAAGAACGTTCTGGGCCATATATTCCAGCGCCTATGCCTTCGGGTGCCTTCGAGCCGTCTGCATACCAGTGCAGCGTACACTTACGGAATTTCGTTTCAAATGCAGTTGTTCTCCAGTTTACCTTGCCGTCCAGTTCAGTTCTGAACTTCTTTTCAAATTTAATATGCTTAGTGATACCATCCCTGGGTAGCTGGGTAAGTGTGAGCTGCAAGCTCAGCAATCCCATGTTCTTAGATGGCATCACTCTTCCTTTACCGAAACTTTCCCTAATAATATTCATCAGGGTACTCTTAACTGATTTCTGAATAATTTATGTGAAGCGGTGCCAGCTCGAGTATCACCTCCATTGCAGCTGTGGGGCAGGCCCGCATGCTAAGCGCTGAAGCTTAGTTAGTGCTGCCCGCACTGTCGAGAGTACGGCTCTCGATACCCAAGCAACCGCTCCCTATCCATCTCAGGATTCTCAAGCTACAGTCCCAGGATTTTTTACTAGACATTTGCAGGCCATCACATCACATAACAATTTCGAATTGCAATGCAAAAACAATAACTTTTAGGCATTTATAGCGTGCAAACAGTACCGTTCTTTTATGTACATATACAGCTGCCCAGAGGCTCTGAACAACGACCCACTAGCCACGCTCAATACCACAATTTTGAAGAACTTTAACTGAAATCCTCTTAACTGCAAACATCGAATAGTTTCAACATTGAATGCCGGAATGAAGAATTGTAATTAGCGAAATCAACTGCATTTACAGCGTCGCTGCTGGCGTCTGAATCGACTGCGACCTGCTGCAACTGCCCCTTGACTCGAGCACAACTTCGGCAAATATGGCTAGTTTTTCGCTGTTACGAAGGCTGCTACAGTTGTGCGCTACTGCAGTTTGTTCTTTGGTGTAAGTGTTGTTGTTGTTTGCTGTTGCCTTTTAACTTTGAATGAAATGCAAGTGAGGAATGGGAGCGAACGAAGCAGCAACAAACACAACAATTTAACAGGGAGGACGCGAAAGAAAATCAAGCGAAGCAAGCCAGCAAAACAAACTAAAAACATTAACAGGCAGGGTTGCCAGGCATACGCTGCACGACGAGCTATCTATCCGTCTGTATACAAATACGAAATAATGTGGCCGTAGTAAAGGAAGAGCTTTTCAATTCATCATTTTTTTCGTGATTCTTTAGGGATGCCCGTATGTATCTCCATTTTACCTGATTGTTGTAAATTTGCATGCTAACGTACGTGTTTTCGCACCTCCTAGAATGTTTATTCCAAGGCAGAAATATTTTACTTTGGCAGCTCTGCCGTGCACCAAAGGTATTGGCGCGATTTTTACGCATAACAATCGTAGTGGTGTAGCAAAAATCGTTACTTTGGTGTTACATCAGGTTGGGGAACAAGCAGGTACTTAGCAGAGAACGTTGATTTATTATACGTAGAAGCTTCAGAAGCAGATAGCGACAAGTAAATTCATACATACATACCAGACAGTCTGTACTTCGAACTTCGCATTACCTGCAGTGCATTTACATACACCCAGCAGCAGAAGTCTGCATACGACGATTATTTTTACAATATTCGCTAGATTTTTATTTTAATTATTGTATTTTTTTAGCATCCTTCATTCATTAACGAAAAAATGCCACAAAATTCAACGAATTAGCACACATACACATAGTTACCTCGATGAGAAAAGATTTGTAACATTACTACGAATCAACATTTATTCCAAGTTTGCCCATATAAAGGGTGGTTAAATTTCAAGGGCGATGTTGAATGTGAACCAGACCTAAACGCCACATTTTCTTCTGCGTTTCAATCGACATTTTTCAATTTCAGACTAATTTAATTTGAACAATGGAAGGATACATAATCGAGCAACGCGTGAAAATTATTCAGGCTTATTATGAAAACGGGCGTTCAAATCCGAATGCATATCGCGCAATTTTCGAAGAAAATCATCTTCAGTGATGAGGCACATTTTCACCTCAGTGGATTCGTCAATAAGCAGAATTGCCGCATTTGGGCGAAAGATAATCCAAGAGTGATTGCCGAAATCCAATGCACCCACAAAGAGTGACTGTTTGGCGCGGTTTATGGGCCGGCGGCATCATTGGGCCGTATTTTTTCCAAAATGAGGCCGGTCAGGCAGTTACTGTGAATAGTGTTCGCTATCGTGAGATGATAACGAACTTTTTATGGCCCGAATTGGAAAATATGGACTTGGACCTTCTTCAGAAGGAGTTTGCGGTAGGCGCCTTCCTCGACATTGAGGGGGCTTTTAACAACGTAGGGGTCGAAACCGACCTTATAAGATTCATCCACAAAATGCTTAGCGACAGAACTGTCACGGCAGAGTGGGGCGGTATCTCCATCCACCGGCAGGTGAGTAGAGGCACTCCGCAAGGTGGGGTTCTCTCACCATTCCTCTGGGTTGTTGTTCTAAATGATCTGTTGGCGAGCTGGTGGGGCTGCAGGGTAATTGCCTACGCGGATGACGTGGCACTAATTGTTAGAGGAAAATTTTTGGATACTCTGTACAACTTGATGCAGGGATATCTGAATGCAGTTGTTAGATGGACAACGGATTGTGGCCTGTCGGTGAATCCTCTTAAGACGGAGCTCTTCCTATTTACGAGGAAATATAAAATACCCAGAGCTCAACTTCCCTCACTGGGGGGCGCTCCTCTGATGCTTTCTGACAAGGTGAAGTACCTAGGTATTATCCTTGACAGCAAGCTTACATGGAAGCCCAATATTGAGGAAAGGGTGAGGAAGGCAATAATCGACTTGTATGGGTGCAAGGGCGCAATTGGCAAAAGATGGGGCCTCTCGCCTCGAGTTGTTTTCTGGCTGTATAATACTATTGTAAAGCTTATCTTGTTATATGGAGTCATAGTCTGGTGGAACTCACTAGAGAAGACGACATTGGTGAAGAAGCTGGAAAGAGTTCAGAGGTCGGCACTCATTGGAATCAGTGGGGCGCTTCGAACGACTCCTACTCTGGCGCTCAACGAAATGTTAAATGTGGTACCCATAGATATCGCAGGCAGAATTGCCGTTACACGTACCGCAATCAGACTGAGGGGCTGGAGATATAAGCTAAACCTCCCTTATGGGCACTCAAGCATCCTTAGAAACTTTGAGTTCATCCCTCTGTCAACAGACCAGTGTATACCCTCGTTTAGTCCAACCGGAACATTCTCCACTCACATCCCGTCAAGGGAAGAGTGGACGGAGGGCTACACTTGTTCACGGATGGATCGAAGTTGGAAGGAAAGGTTGGCGGAGGAGTCTTTTGCGAAGGGCTCCCCATCAGACTAAAATTCAGGTTACCGGAGCACTGCAGTGTGTTCCAGGCAGAGGTAGCCGCAATCAAGGAGGCAGATGATTGGCTGTTCAAATGTGTACTAACAGTCAAGAAGGTAAATATTTACTCCGACAGCCAAGCGGCAATAAGGGCCCTCGGGTCTATGACGGTGCATTCGGAATTGGTCAAGGAATGATTGACCTCACTTTCGACTGCGTTCGAATTCTTTGACATCAGCCTCATCTGGGTTCCCGGTCACAGCGACATTGCGGGAAACTGTGAGGCGGATGAGCTGGCCAGACAAGGGACATGTGAGGTAATTTCCCCGCGGAGGGAGAAAATTGGAGTCCCCCTGACTACCTGCGGTCTGCTCCTGGAAAGATGGGCATCGCGCAAACTCAGCGAGCGCTGGGCAAATACACAAACGTGCAAAGTCGCGAAATCCTTCTGGCCACGTGTGGACCGAAGGCGCTCGGGTGAGCTTCTGAGGCTGACAAAATATCAGCTCTCCAATCTAATGGGTTCTCTCACAGGACACAATGCGCGAGGAATGCATGCTGTGAGACTTGGAATCACCTCGAGTCCTTTCTGTGCTGGATGTATGGGGGATGAGGTGGAATCATCTCAGAACCTTCTCCTTAGCTGCCCTGCTCTGGCGGGGCTTACTTCTTTGCCACGCCTGCTGATATAGCTGGCTGACATTAAAAATCTGATGAGTTTCATCAGCAGCACAAAGCGTGAAGGCATAAACTTTGATAGCACTAAATGTGGCTGGTCCGAGGTCATACAGGCAACTCTAAAAGGAAAGATTTCCACTGCACTGTCTCTCAACGCTTAACAACTGGGCCCGAACAGTACCCCTTGAAGAAGGTTGTCTCCAAAGCATCATCCAAAGTATAAGGAAATTCGGGCCTTAGCTTTGAAGAGAAAATATGTGAAAAAATAACAGAAGAATAACAGAAGAAGTAAATTGGTTGAAGATATGTTCGGTTCATCACCTTTCCGAATGATCTCTGCTTAGTCCGAGCGGAACATTCTCCACTTAAATTCCTTCAAGAGAAGAATGGGCGGGGTGCAGTACTTGTAGGCACGACCTGGTGAACCTGTTTATGGATGACTCGAAGTTGGATGGAAGGGTTGGTGGGGAAGTATTCTGAGACGAGCGGCCCATCAGAATTAAGTTCAGGGTACCGGCCCACTGCAATGTATTCTAAGCAGAGGTAGCGGCATTAAAAGAAGAATTGGCTGCTGACTTGTGTTATAACTGACACGGAGGTTAATGTCTACGCCGACAGCCAAACGGCAATTATGGCCCTGAGCTCGATGATGGTGCACTCGAAACTTGTTCGGGAATGCCCGATTTCACTTTCGATCGCATACGCATTCTTCCATATAAGGCTCATCTGGGTACCTGGTCATAGTGACATTGCTGGAAATTGGAGGGCTGAATAGTTGGCCAGGCTGGTCCCTTGTGAGGTAGTTGCCACGAGAAACGAGAGGTTGGGGATCCCATTGACTACCTGCGGTCTTCTCAGCGAGCGCTGGGCAAGTATACAAGCTTGTAAGGTCGCGAAGTATTTCTGGCCACGTGTGAATTGGAGGCGCTCGAGAGCCAGGACACTGAACGCGAAGTGTGCATGCTGTGAGTCTCGACATTACTTTGAGTACTTTTTGCGTTAGTTGTATGGAGGATGATGTGGAAACATCTTGCTGAGGCAAGTCCTCCTGAGATATCTTGCGAGGGTAAGATATAAGTATCTCGGCTCTCATCTCCTTGCTACGCCTTCTGAAATAGCAGGCCTAGATATCAAAAACGTGATGAACTTTATCAGCGAAACGGAGTGGCTAACTCCACCGTAACTCAGTCATCACATCCACCCCTCCCTTTTCTCCTCCTTCCTTTCTTCCCAGCCTTCTTATATCCTTTAAAATGGTAATACAAAGGATGAATCTTTGATTTTTGTCCAAGTCTACCATCACTATGGGCAACCAACTCGACCTAATCTTTTGAAGCCATTAAATGTTTGTTTATCACATCAAAAAAACTATTACATTATAAATTTAAATCAATTCAATGTTGAAAATATACAAAACCATGTTTTTCAAATTATTCAATTGTAGACCCTTAAATATCTCCAAATAAAATAAAATACGTTTACACCACTTTCAAAGAAAATGTGCATACATACGAGTGTCTGCGTGTGTTTGTTCTGAATGCATTGAAGTATTTGCTGTTGGCCATGTGGCTGTGCATTTGCACTCGAATGTGTCCCTCCGTTTATGGGTGTGCAAACGAGTGTATCTTCTTCCTGTCTGCGCCAAATTGGGGTCAAATTCACAAGCAATAACTAAGCAACAAAAAGCTCATCGGCATGTACTTATACATACATACATACATATGTGCATGCGTGCGAATATTTCTGTGTCTTGTATAAAGTGCGTGCACGCAAGCACGAAGGCAGACAGGCACCATTTCTAGAGCAGTGCGTTCGTGTATCTGGCTTTGCGTGCCATTTGCAAGAAAAGGGGAGTGTGTGATGGCTGTCACACACCAACCCTCTGCCTCACCAACATCCAT